>CM051015.1:5831744-5841744 GCA_027704905.1 Muraenolepis orangiensis | reverse complement strand
AGGGGGGACGGGACGTCTCCAGCACAGCAGCAGGTGGATCCCGGGGACGTCTCTCTAGAGTGGCAGTGAGACGGCCTCCCGGTCAGCTGACCACCGGCGGGTCAAAGGTCACTCACCAACACACATACACACACACACACACACACACACACACACTTGCCTGTGAGTTGGGCGGCGGCAGGTGCAGACAGAGCGGAGGATCCCTGTGTAATAAAGAAGCTTTTCTATTCTGATCCGCGGTCTTTTAAACCTGCCTAGCGGGGGGCTGCCTGTCAATACCATTACAGGGGACTTGAAGGGGGAGCAGATTTTGGGGGCCAGATAGCGGAATGGGGCCCCCGGACCTCCGGCCTGAAGGGGGGCTGGTGGGACATAAGGGGAAATGTCAAAGTAATGTGAAGTAATGTGAAGTAATGTGAAGTAATGTCACTGAAGGAAGCAACAGCCGAATCCCGGACATTTTTGCAGATTTAGAAAATCCTGGCCGGACGCATTTTTTGGGGGGAAAAGTCTGGTCATCCCAGGAAAGGGGACGGAGGTTACGAGCCACTAGGCGTACCGGCGGCATTCTGTGAATCAGACACCTTTTTATATTCTATGAAACCGTTGACCTATGCAACATTATCCACGAGTATTAGGAGCGCAGGACACCGCGTCGTGTGCCTGTAAAACGCTGGCGTTCCCTTGTATAAAAACAAGTGGCTCACCAAACCCCTGGTGGCTGCCTGCCTGCCCTGCGGGACGGATCGGGACGGTGCAGAACCACAACGTGTCAGTCTGTGCTGACGGGAGGGCAGGGACCTGGCCTGGACATCTGCCTCTAATAGGTTTTCTCTAAGCCCTGTTGGCACCGGGCCGCATGGGTTGGCCAGAACCGCTGGCACTGGATCTTCAGAAGGCATTTCCCACCTGTCTAAGTGGCCCTGCTCCCCAGCGACAGACACTAGATTAGATACGGAGAGTGAGGGGACACTGGCCAGAGAGGCCAGTGGGGGCCCTGGCGTCTATCTTCTGGGAACATGTTGATACATAACATGACCTTCACCACCACCAACACCACCACAATAACCAAAGGGGGGGGGGGGGCACTTGTGAAACAATTCCCCCTGGTTGGCATGGGCCTGTTGGGACCTCGCTGGCAGGACCCAGCGGTTGGCTGGAGAACATCTGAGTGCACTGGGCTGGAAGTGTGGGAAACTGGGCGAGACACTAGCCCGGGCAGAGGGAACCAAGAGGGAGCGAGAGGGATGGAGGAGCAGAGTGAACAGACAGAGCGAGAGAGACCTGAAAGACGAGGGAAGAAACAGTTGGACATCCCAAATCTGGCTCAAATTAATGGACTTGGTTATAGAACCTATTTCCCTTCATAGTTGCAAGGTCTGGGGTCCACTTGCCAACCAAGGTTTTACAAACACTAATGTGAGACTGCATGCAGAGATCTTCAAATCCGTTGTCCGCATTCAACGGAAAACACCAAATAATACATGCAGAGCAGAATTACGAACGATACCCAAAGAGAGTATTTCCAGTTTGTAATCACCTAAGAAGAAAGTGACCCTGACACCCAGCCCTCACCCACAGGGAGACCCCAGAGAGATGCCCCCTCAGCGAGCTGGTGCTGGGACTCAAGCAAACACAAGCAGAGCCACCATGAGGAATGAGAGGAACCTCATGAGACGAAACCACCTTTTAAGGAAACAGACTATCCAACACACTGGAAAGAATCAACCAAAAACCCCAGCAAATTGGAACACGATTTTGGCCCTAAACAGAGAATACACAGTGGCGGATTACCTGAGCACTGTGACTGATCCAAAGCTAAGGAAATCCTTGACTGTGTACAGCCTCTCATGGGGAGGATGAGGCCTGGCTCCCCAGAGAGGACCCACTGTGTGGTCACCTGCACACACAGTGAGGTGGATGAGTGGAACTGTACCAGGACAACAGAGACACACACGTATGTTCCACAGATTACAAACAGGACTCGTAACCAGAAAAATGGACATATCTTCTGGGCATAAGTACAGCAAATGTGCAAGATTTGTGAGCTTTTGTGACAGGAAGAGGACGACGTCCAATGGAATACAACCACCGCAAAGACTGTCCACCATCTGTGTCTCAGAGAGAGAGAGAGAGAGAGACAGAGAGACAGAGAGAGAGGGAGAGAGAGGGGGAGAGAGAGGGGAAGCAGATGGACATGGAAAGGGACTAGGGGTAAAATGAGGACTTGGAATTGATATGATTCATGTGAGAAACAAAATATGTGGGAAAGAAGTGCTAATCCACAATATGTCATCCATGCATCATATTTCGTGGACAAAGATTGACGGTCGAGGGCCCCCCGCGGAGAGGTGGTCCTTCTAGGAATAGCCTGGGCAGAGACAGTCACAGATGTGTGTCCACATCATAAAGAGACAGAAATACACAGAGAAGCTAATGCCAGGTTCATCTTACCCCTCCGCCTGCAAGAACCCTGGCCTCCAGATGTTCACGCTGTCAGTCCAAAAAGGGGCAATGGCAATCTGTGTGTGTGTGTGGTCACCTATGTTTGATATTTGTGTAAAGTGTGTATTCCTTGTGTCCATATGTGTCTATGTGTAATTACATGTATGTATATATATATACTGCATATATGATGGTGTTTATGCTGGTATTTGTACGGATGTAAGTGTGTGTGTGTGTGTGTGTGTGTGTGTGTGTGTGTGTGTGTGTGTGTGTGTGTGTGTGTGTGTGTGTGTGTGTGTGTGTGTGTGTGAGTGTGCGTGTATGCATGCATGCGTGCATGCGTACATGAGAGAGCGAGAGTATGTTAGCAGGGTAAAGTTATCATTATGTGTTAAACACATGTATGCTTTGCAGAGCGTGAGAACGTACAATATGTTTGTCCGTCTGTCGTCATACACACATGTGTGTGTGTACCTTTTAACTGCAGAACAAACATACCCGACCTTGAGGAGATAGCTGTCGAGTAGATACTCACGTTTATACTCATTCATACTCCTACTCACAACGGTTATTATGTTAACAACCTCCAAACGGCACATGAACAACCACTCCCCTCACCCTTATCAACCGGACTCCTCTCTGAGCTGATAAGCAGCTGGGCGGCAGTATAGCATATTATACCTTGAGCAAGACACCCTAACTGCTCCTGATGTGCCGTGGTTGTCTCCTTCCTTCCGACTCAGCCGTCGGTGGTCGAATGAGTGAGTATGAATGGGTGAATGTGAGGCATGACTTGTAAAGCGCTTTGGATAAAAGCGCTATATAAAAGCAGCCATTACCATAACCACAGCATGGACCCAGCATTTTCTCCTCAGAACGATCCAAGATTCAGGATTCAAGGTTCTTTATTTTCCACAATGGAACGCTTAGTCCCATTCACTACCTCATTCTGGATGTCTAGATCAATACTATATTATACTACATTATACCATACTGTGCAATACTATACTATAAACAACACTATATAGCCTACTATCTAATAGCTACTATACTATAAACAACACTATACTATAACAATACTATACACAATAAAAATGAACAATAAATTGTCTGATAGATGATATATACATATGGCGGACGGTGCAAAAAGCATTTTTGAAGTGACAGTAGTGCAGCTCCGTAGTGAAAGCAGCATCACAAATTAGATAACGCTAATGAGTCCAGTGTCATACTTCTCTACTGGACTTACTGGACTCGTCACCAGGAGCCGTTAGCGCGAAGCTATCTCTCGCTGACGCAACCAGGGCTAGCACTTCTCCCCTATCTGTGTAGTGAGTGGTTGTGTCCACAGTGAGACAGCCCTCGCCATGGAAATGCCGCACCTTGGAAAAATATACGATAATAAATGTGTGCTATTTCACACACATGTATGACTCTCCGATGACCTCGAATAGCACTGGCCAGAGCAATCCCAGGCAGGCGGACAGATGTTTTTTAAGCAAATACACACCCTGACACACACACACACATACACACACACACACACACACACACACAGCGTGATGTGACTACGGCACAAGGGAGGTCTGATCAATATAATGATGCCGTGTTGGGAGCAGAGGCTCAAAAGAGATTTATTGCTTTTTTGGAGTCCATGTGGCTGAAGATCCGGCTCCAGAGCAGAGCAGGTGCTAGAGGGCTTCTTTTGAGAACTTCTTCTTTCCCACAAGGAATGGCTTCTTCTGGCCTCCAGACTGGAATAGCAGGACAGAACAGGACTAGTGTGTGTGTGCGTGTGGTGTGTGTGTGTGTGTGTGTGTGTGTGTGTGGTGTGTGTGTGTGTGTGTGTGTGTGTGTGTGTGTGTGTGTGTGTGTGTGTGTGTGTGTGTGTGTGGTGTGTGTGTGCGTGTGTGTGCGTGCGTGCGTGGTGTGGTGGTGTGGTGTGTGTGTGTGGTGTGTGTGTGGGAAAATATAAAATAACAAATACAATTATTTTAAATTTAAATATATTTAAATGATGAATTACATGAATGTGGCTGTAGAGCAGAGGAGCACCCAGGATGGTGTAGTCTGATGAACGTCTCAGATCACACCGCTGTGTCCGTTCTGTCCTCTGTCCCACTCTACCCAACACACAGGAATATTTACATTCAATACGTCACAGACATTGCCACGGACAAGCATGGTATGGTATTGCATTGTATTTCACCTAAATATATCCTTCTATTGTGTTATGTGGTCTTTCCGGAGTGGATGCAAGTTAAATACTGATTGAGCAGGAGTTTGAATTAGCCAAAAAAACCTCCAGATGCAATCCTCAACATGGCTGAGCCTCTGGCCTTCAGCCAATCACTGGAGCTGAAACCGTCCTGCTGCCTCGCAGTCCCGCCTTCATCACATGGACGGCAGTGACAGCACACATCTAAGAGACCATCTCTGCAGCCAGGTTGGGACCAGTGCCTCATAACCGCCGTGCTCTGTATAGTCACTCATCGTCCAACCGAGGGCTGAGAAAAGGCCTCGTCTTTGTATACAAGAGCCCAAATTGAGGGAACATCCTTCCTTCTCAGTGGTCCATCACAGACAGATGCTTTCTGTGTGTGTGTGTGTGTGTGTGTGTGTGTGTGTGTGTGTGTGTGTGTGTGTGTGTGTGTGTGTGTGTGTGTGTGTGTGTGTGTGTGTGTGTGTGTGTGTGTGTGTGCGTGCGTGTGTGCGTGTGTGCATGTGTGCGTGCGCACGCGTGCGTGTGTGTGCGTGGTGGTGTGTGGTGTGTGTGTGTGTGTGTGTGTGTGTGTGAACATTAATGTGTGGCCGTGTGCTGACACATTAACCCAGCAGATTCCAGATGGTCTTGTGCTGTCTCTGCTGTCTCGGCTGCTCCTCTCTGTTGTCAGACGTCTGGCTCCCATCTGCTAACCCTTCCATGACATAGAGGCAGTACCGCCATTTTCTGGTCCTCCCCTCCATAATGCATGCCCTGTCATTTTGACCTCTGAACCTCACTTTCTCCGGAAAAAACAGCCCTGTGATCCGCGACGATACAGGGCTGGTGGAACCTTTCTTCCGGTTGGAGAAGGTAGAAGCACCATCTGATGTACTTTAATGCTATTCAAACCGCCTTCTGTAGATGAGGAGTACATTTGAATGCGCCCCACGAATGGCTAATGCTAATTTCAAATTGAAAAACAGATGACGTCTGGGCGTCTCCTTTCTGGACCCGGAAGGCTGACCTCTACAAGTGTGTCTGCTGAGGAGTTCCACGTGCGTCAGAAACAGAAGCAATCGACTCAGGACTTCCTCCAGCTCCCAGTCTGCCGCGACAACAATGGCCTTCTTTGAAGTGGTGTGATGGAGCAGGTCTTTAGTGATGGTGAGCATGCTACGCTACTTAAGACAAGGAGACAAGGGCAGGAAACGAGGGCGCAGAAAAATAATGGACGCATACAAGGCGATCAGATAAGGGAGAGAGAGCAGCGGGGAGGGAGAACCACAAAATGAGAGTAAAGCAAGAGAGGGGAGAGAAGAGGAACGGGCCATGATTGAGTGATACAGCAATGGGCAGTTCTCTCTCTCTGTTGAAGAACACTGATAAGAGCTCAACGGCCTTTTCAAGAGTGCAGAAACTCAGCACCAACACACCAGACTGTCATCCTGTGTTACTTTGATCCTAAATCTTTCCTGCCCAAACTCTACAAGTAGGCTGACCAGATGTCCTCTTTTTCCCTTTTCTCTTGCTTTCTATAGTCGCATCACTTTTCATTACTTTGACATTTCTCCTTATGTCCCGCCTTCTGGCATGCTACTATTGGTCGGTCATGTAGGCTACAACTTAAGCCCTGCATGCAAACATTGGTCAAACCTGCCTCTCAATCAAATATTTTTTTGAAAACCAAAATAATATTAATATATTAATATTATGATCACCGTACTCTACTGTACTCAACTCACAACTGAACCAGTGAATAACCAGTCAACCCTTCAATATATTATAGAGTTACACACCGAACTACATTCCTTCCCTCGAAATGTTTCTAAGACGGTGTCTCGTAATTGAGGGGGATGGCCCTCGTACAACACGCCCTGTGTTCTGTTTACCGGAGGACATTCGGGAAAGAAAAATCCGTCCTATGCTTCACACCGACAAGGACATGATATTCTGGTTTGAGCACTTTGCATCGGTCAACTCCGCCGGTGGAACATCCCTGTTTAAGCCTTTTGTACAACAGTTGGACGTCTAGGACCACATGTTTAGATCTCGAAGTTAATCTGAGTAGCATTGCATTGTATTGATATATAGCATTTTTTATGAATTGCAGTGACAATTCAACTGTGCACGGCGGCCGGAGTGGGTTCAGTGATAAAGACGTCGGACTATGATAATTAAGTACCAACAGATGTCCGTTCTTTCTCCTCCTCTTCTCCTCTTCCTCCTTCTCCTCCCTCCCAGTACTTTCACTTCTCATCCCTTCCTTATGTTCTACCTCTGCCAGACCCACCCACCTCTTTACAAACCCAGCTCTCCATCCAGACTCCCTCCCAGTCCTCCTCCTCCTCCTGGCTCTCCTATTGCTGCAGCACACCTTGAGCACCTCCCCTCATACACACACACACACACACACACACAAACCCACACACGCCCCTCCCTCCCCTAACGGCCTTTGGCTGGGTGACCAAAGGTGGGTCGGTGGGGGGGGCCTCCATGTCTCACCCTCTCCCCCGAAGACGTCATTGCTCTCTATAATCAATGGATCCCCTGTGGATCCCATCCGTCTCTGTTCTCCCCCCGCCCCCTACCCCCTACCCAGGGTGCTCCCGCGCCCCGTGGCCAGGTTAGAGCGAGGCAGGCCAGGGGAGATTTAGAGTAGGGGGCCGGTGGCAGCACCCTGTCATTATGAGGCGAGGTGCAGGCTTTCTCCCCCTCATGTTTCACTAGGACCCACCTCCACGACACTCCCCTGAGGGGCTGAGCAGGTCCGTGAGTCAAGTTTATTTATAGCACCCTATGGCACCTTTCACAGACAAACACCATAAAACACACCAATCGCCACATGTATATACTGTATCATCCATCAGTCACTTTATTGTTATTTTTATGTGAATAGTATGTTAAAGTAAAGTGTTGTTTATAGTATAGTATTGTATAGTATAGTATCGCATAGTTAGGTATAGCATAGTATAGTTTTACTGTTGAAATTCATACTGTGGGAGGAAATGGGGAGTAGGCCATTCCATTGTACTTTACACATACGTTACACATGGCAAATATAAACATCTTGAATCTTGAATCTTGAACATAGCGCTACCCAAAAGCCTGGAGGAAGAAAGGAAGAGCCTCAGAGGGTGTGGGCTGTGTGATGCTCTAACCCACCCACCCTCTAAAGGCCCGGTAGCTCAACCAGCACGGCTATGTAAAGCGGATCATCCTGTTGCATTGTGTTGTGCAGATGAATGTGAATGGATGGAGATTATGCATGACGACCCGTCAGTTACAAAGGCACATAGACGCTTATCGAACCTCATCTACACACACAAACAAGCACACACACACACACACACACACACACACACACACACACACACACACACACACACACACACACACACACACACACACACACACACACACACACACACACACACACACACAGTACCTTTGTGTGTTGACGGTAAACACAGTGCATGTTAAGCATCAAGCAGAGCAGGGAGTGAAAGGGGAGGTAAGATTTGGATCTCCTCCATCAGCCCCTTGGTGTGTCTTGACGTGTCTCTATGCGTCCCCTTACCTAGACGACCCCCCCCCCCCCCCCAGACCTGGTCTTCCGTTGCCCCCTGTCCATCAACAGCAGTATCTTTGGTAGCCGGTTGTGTGAGTGTGAGTCGGCTGTAATTACTTTGCGGCTCACAAAGCTCAAAAGTGTGCATTTGATTGTGCAAAGCCCTCCATCAGTTGACTCCATGTTATAGCAGTGATCTACCATCCGGCTACAGAAATGTCAAAGGATCTCAAGAAGGTTGCTCCGAAATGTATAAACGTGCTTTCATAGCATTAACACAATTTTAGTAAGTTTAAAGTCTGCATCATACAGTTCATTTTACCAATTGAATACACTATGTAGTCCAGTCACTATGTTGTCACTATGTAGTCCACTATGTTGTCACTATGTAGTCACTATGTAGTCACTATGTAGTCACTATGTAGTCCACTATGTAGTCACTATGTAGTCACTATGTAGTCCACTATGTAGTCCACTATGTAGTCACTATGTTGTCACTATGTAGTCACTATGTTGTCACTATGTAGTCCACTATGTAGTCACTATGTAGTCACTATGTTGTCACTATGTAGTCACTATGTAGTCACTATGTAGTCCACTATGTAGTCACTATGTAGTCCACTATGTAGTCACTATGTTGTCACTATGTTGTCACTATGTAGTCACTATGTTGTCACTATGAAGTCCACTATGTAGTCACTATGTAGTCACTATGTTGTCACTATGTAGTCCACTATGTAGTCACTATGTTGTCACTATGTAGTCACTATGTTGTCACTATGTAGTCACTATGTAGTCACTATGTTGTCACTATGTAGTCACTATGTTGTCACTATGTAGTCACTATGTAGTCACTATGTTGTCACTATGTAGTCACTATGTAGTCACTATGTAGTCACTATGTAGTCACTATGTTGTCACTATGTTGTCACTATGTAGTCCACTATGTAGTCACTATGTTGTCACTATGTTGTCACTATGTTGTCACTATGTAGTCACTATGTTGTCACTATGTAGTCCACTATGTAGTCACTATGTAGTCACTATGTTGTCACTATGTAGTCACTATGTAGTCACTATGTAGTCCACTATGTAGTCACTATGTTGTCACTATGTTGTCACTATGTAGTCACTATGTTGTCACTATGAAGTCCACTATGTAGTCACTATGTTGTCACTATGTTGTCACTATGTTGTCACTATGTAGTCCACTATGTAGTCACTATGTAGTCACTATGTTGTCACTATGTAGTCACTATGTTGTCACTATGTAGTCACTATGTAGTCACTATGTTGTCACTATGTAGTCACTATGTTGTCACTATGTAGTCACTATGTTGTCACTATGTAGTCACTATGTTGTCACTATGTAGTCACTATGTTGTCACTATGTAGTCACTATGTTGTCACTATGTAGTCACTATGTTGTCACTATGTTGTCACTATGTTGTCACTATGTTGTATATAAGTCAGTGTAATGTACATTTTTTCAATGTCTTGACTCATGATATGAATATATAATAGTATCTAATAATAATTATAACAATATCAACAACTAAAACAACAGCAATAATCATCATCATCATCATCATCATCATCATCATCATCTAGCTCAATGTCCTTTAGTAAGACCCCCTAACCCTCACTGCTCCTGACGTGCTGGCTGTCTCCTTGATGGCTGACTCCGCCCTCGGTGGATGAATGGGTGAACGTGAGGCACGACTTGTAAAGCACTTTGGGTAAGCACTTTATATAAAAGGCAGTCCATTTACCATTTACCA
>CM051015.1:5824244-5826744 GCA_027704905.1 Muraenolepis orangiensis | reverse complement strand
CCCTTCCTGACCCCATAAATCACCATTGGCCTGTATGAGCAAACTCACGAAAATACACACTAAACGTCTAAATGCACGTCTACAATTGACAAAAGTATACATTTCATCATTGAGACTTTTCGAAACATTTTCAGATGAACTTTAAACGCAAACCCTGACAGATTCTGCGCCTCTCCGCTGGCGCAGACGGTGAAATGGTTTTACATTCATCTTTAAAACCACAAGTGATGTTACGAAACACGCTGACGCTTAGCTACGAGGAACCGATCACGGAACCCGAAGCGTCCGCGGAGGCGACAGAACATTCATTGTTTAGCGGTCGCCAAGCGCAACGATAGCATCATATCCTCATATCCTCGCCGAGAGGGTGAAAAACCACACAACCACATCCCCTGAGACGATGTCATTAAATCAAAGCATCCCGGAGCCATGGGATGATGACCATCACTAAATCAACATCAGCATTTCTTTTTGTGACTTTCACATGCTTAAAATGATTAACCTCTTAACTTCCCCCCGTCTCCCGATTAAATAAGGGTCGTAGTAGATTGTTGGTTAGATATTGTTCTATTGTTTGCCAACTAATTGTACTTTTACCTTATTGTACTTGGACCTGAACCCATTGTACTTTTACCTGAGCACCGGCTCAGTTCTTGTTGTTCTTCTGAATTGTTCTCTTACCTTCCTTTGTTGAAACACACTATTGCAAGTCGCTTTGGATAAAAGCGTCTGCTAAATGACTGTAATGTCATGTAATGTGATGTAAATACTGTTGTTTCTGTTGTGATGTCAACACAACATCTCGGTGCTGGCTTGAAAAGTATTCCACATTCCACATACACCATCGTTCCTTTATTGGGTTCGATTTTCATATTTACCTCAGCCATCGGAGATGGGAGGAGGTTATGTTTTCGCCCCTGTCGGTCGGTCTGTCTGTCTGTCTGTCTGTCTGTCTGTCTGTCTGTCTGTCTGTCTTCTCTTAAGCCAGATAACTCAAAACGTTCTGTACGAAATTGGATAGATTGGGTTAGATTACTTATGGGTCAAGGAACAGTTGGAACAGTTGTCTACTCCAAGTAGGGAGGGAGTCCTTATCCCAAGTGAAGGAGTTCCAGTATCTCGGGGTCTTGTTCTCCAGTGAGGGGAGGATGGAGCGTGAGATTGACCGGAGAATAGGTGCAGCGGGAGCGGTATTGGGTGCACTTTGCTGCACCGTTGTAACCAAAAGAGTTAGAAAGCAAAGTTCTCGATCTACCGTCAGTCTTCGTTCCTAATTTTGGGGCAGATCCAGATCCTGATCCAGATCCGAATCTGGATCCGGATCCAGGGGCCTTTTTGGTGTGGCGGAGATATGCGGTCTACAGAGTGCCCTCTAGTTTTATTCTGCCGTTGGCCGGTCTAAATCTAAATCTAGATAATAGAGAGGATTGAATCCTCTTTATTGGTCACACACACACACACAGTGACATGTGTTTCTCTGCATTTAACCCATCCTAGTATTAGGAGCAGTGGGCAGCTGTTTTATAAACAGCGCCCGGGGAGCAGTGTAGGGGTCTGGTGCCTTGCTCAAGGGCAGCTCGGCAGTGCCCAGGAGGCACGTTGGCATGTTTTTCCAAGTAGCAGTTCTCACTCCGTACTCGGTTTGTTTCAGGGACTTGAACCGGCGACCCTCCGGTTCCCAAGCCAAGTCCCAACAGACTGAGCTACTGCCGCCCGGCCGGTTCCGTCTGTCTGTCCCCCTGTGAGCCGACTACCAGCCAGCCTGTCTGTGTGTCTGTCTGTCCCCCTGTGAGCCGACTACCAGCCAGCCTGTCTGTGTGTCTGTCTGTCCCCCTGTGAGCCAACTACCAGCCAGCCTGTCTGTGTGTCTGTCTGTCCCCCTGTGAGCCAACTACCAGCCAGCCTGTCTGTGTGTCTGTCTGCCCTTTTCTGCCTTCCCTGCATATCTATCATGCCTGCGTTTTTGAGTCAGACGCAGCGGGCGGCCTGCCTGCCTGCCTGCCTGCCTGCCTGTCTGTCTGTCTGTCTGTCTGTCTGTCTGTCTGTCTGTCAACAGCAACGGATCCTTAAGAGCCTTCTTATGATTACACGTAGCTCAGTTAGAGCTTGACATGGGCAGGTGTCAGGTGGTCTGTATTCTGTGTGTGTGAGTGTGTGAAGTGTGTAGTGTGTTTGTGTGTGTGCTGTGTTTAGTGTGTGTGTGTGTGTGTGTGTGTGTGTGTGTGTGTGTGCGTGTGTATAGTGTGTGTAGTGTGTGTGTGTGTGTGTGTGTGTGTGTGCGTGTGTATAGTGTGTGTAGTGTGTGTGTGTGTGTATAGTGTGTGTGTGTGTGTGGTGTGTGTAGTGTGTGTGTGTGTGTGTGTGTGCCCGTTAGTATGAGGTCATCTGCAGCCTTTCAACACATGAGCCGATCTCTTGCTGCCCCCCTAAAAAAGAACAGTCCCTCTTTCTCTCTCTCTCTCAGAAGGAAAATACACACCACACACACACACACACACAC
>CM051015.1:5811744-5819244 GCA_027704905.1 Muraenolepis orangiensis | reverse complement strand
AAGCCGGGAATACTTCTGTCCCAACACAAAATCCCCCCCCCCCCCCTTACCCAGGAGTTCATGACTCCCCTCCCTCCCCCGTCCCCTCCGTGGGTCTGGGACCACCATGTCCCTTCCCTCACTTCTGAAACCATGACAACGGTGGCTCAGGATGCCGCGCTGGCTCATCGATGCGGCTACAAAAAACATTTTCTGCCTCCCCCTCTCTCTCTCTCCTTCTCCCCCTCCTTCCCTCTCTCCCTCTCTCCCCTCTCTCTCTCTCCTTCCCCCCTCCTTCCCTCTCTCCCCTCTCTCTCTCCTTCTCCCCCTCCTTCCCTCTCTCTCTCTCCTTCTCCCCCTCCTTCCCTCTCTCCCCTCTCTCTCTCCTTCTCCCCCCTCCTTCCCTCTCCCTCTCTCCCCCTCCTTCCCTCTCTCCCCTCTCTCTCTCTCTCCTTCTCCCCCTCCTTCCCTCTCTCCCTCTCTCCCCTCTCTCGCTCTCCTTCTCCCCTCCTTCCCTCTCTCCCTCTCTCTCTCTCCTTCTCCCCTCCTTCCCTCTCTCCCTCTCTCCCCTCTCTCTCTCTCCTTCTCCCCCTCCTTCCCTCTCTCCCTCTCTCCCTCTCTCTCTCTCCTTCTCCCCCTCCTTCCCTCTCCCCTCTCCCCTCTCTCTCTCTCTCCTTCTCCCCCTCCTTCCCTCTCTCCCCTCTCCCTCTCTCCTTCTCCCCTCTCTCCCTCTCCCCTCTCTCTCTCTCTCCTTCTCCCCCTCCTTCCCTCTCTCCCTCTCTCCCCTCTCTCTCTCTCCTTCTCCCCCTCCTTCCCTCTCTCCCCTCTCACTCTCTCTAACAGAGTAATTAACCATATTACTATTAGTGCTTTGATAATGAGTAATGCCAGGTGAGGGACACACTGAGTTACTGTTACTGTTCCAAAGGGTCCGTGTGTGTGTATGTGTGTTTATTCGTGTGTGTGTGTGTGTGTGTGTGTGTGTGTGTGTCTTCAGGCACTGGACAACATGGTGGACGTGAAGATCTGCTGCAGGATCTGCGGGATCTGCTTGGTGTCCATGGCAACGAAGGATCTCCCTGCAGGCAGTGTCTTCTGCAGCCTAGCGGCGACAAACCAGCAGAAATCAACAGTTAGAGGAGCAAGACAGAATGTACAGGGGGGAACCAGACAATGAGATAGTGTCTCGACGAGGAGGAGGAGGAGGAGGAGGGGGGAGGAGGAGGAGGAGGAGGAGGAGGAGGAGGAGGAGGAGGAGGAGGAGAAGGAAGTAGGAGGAGGAGGAGGAGAAGAAGGAAGGAGGAGGAGGAGGAGGAGGTCCTCATGGAAAGAGGAGTTCACACACAATATCTGTCTGTCATTTACGCAGAACTCAAACTCTGAGCCAAACTCTGAGTTCAATCCGGCTAATTGCTCTCCTAACCACTACTCATCAATTAACTGTACCGTCCGCATTTCATTTCAATGTGGGGTCACGTGAGATTAAAACAACTGTGGAGGAGATACATGTCTTATCTTCATATGTGCGCGCATCTCTTGTCTTACTTGTCATCTTTCCTTAATTTGACTGAGTCACAGAGATACATATTTCTGAGCTTTGACTGGGGTTTCCTTTAAATGACTTCCCTATTTTAAACGTGGTACTGAAGTGGTACTGAAAACCACAATACAGTAACCCAGTAAGTGAATGTGTGTTCATCACTGGCTGCTGTGGTTACAGGGAAATGAGTTTAGGTAGCATTCAAAAAGTCAAAGTTGTTTTTCTTCTCTCTCTGTCTTTACCTCTCTCTCTCTCTCTCTCTCTCTCTCTCTCTCTCTCTCTCTCTCTCTCTCTCTCTCTCTCTCTCTCTCTCTCTCTCTCTACCTCTCTGTCTTTACCGCTCTCTCTCTCTCTCTGTCTTTACCTCTCTCTCTCTCTCTCTCTTTACCTCTCTCTCTCTCTCTCTCTCTCTCTCTCTCTCTCTCTCTCTCTCTCTCTCTCTCTACCTCTCTCTCTCTCTCTCTCTCTACCTCTCTCTCTCTCTACCTCTCTCTCTCTCTACCTCTCTCTCTCTCTCTGTATTTACCTCTCTCTCTCTCTCTCTCTGTATTTACCTCTCTCTCTCTCTCTCTCTGTATTTACCTCTCTCTCTCTCTCTCTCTCTCTCTCTCTCTCTACCTCTCTCTCTCTGTATTTACCTCTCTCTCTCTCTCTCTCTCTCTCTCTCTCTCTCTCTCTCTCTCTCTCTCTCTCTCTCTCTCTCTCTCTCTCTCTCTCTCTCTCTCTCTCTCTCTCTCTCTCTCTCTCTCTCTCTTCTCTCTCTCTCTCTCTCTCTCTCTGTCTTACCTCTCTCTCTCTCTCTCTGTCTTTACCTCTCTCTATCTCTCTCTGTCTTTACCTCTCTCTCAAGACTCAAGATGTTTTATTTGCCATTTGTAACATTTGTAAGAACACTGGAATGCTTACTCTCCATTCCCTCCCTCAGTAGGATTTCAACAACACTTCTATACTAAGCTATACTAAACTATGCAATACCATGCTATACAATGCAATACTATAAACAACAATATACCACCTACTATTTACTATACAATATACTATAAACAACACTATATACATTACATTATAGTCATTTAGCAGATGCTTTGTCCAAAGCGTCTTACAATAGTGTGTTTCAACAAGGAAGGTAAGAGAACAACTCGTCACCAGAAGTCAAAAGTGCATTTCATTTCTAACCAGTCTCCAATACCTGAACCAGTGCTCAGGTAGAAGTACAATAAGTTAGCAAACAATAGAACTTCCTAGAATAGATAGTGACCACGTATATAAAGTATATATATATATAGTCATATACTAGCTACTATATACAGCACTATACTATCACAATATTATATACAACACAAATACAATAAAGAACAATAAAGTAACTATAAAAATAACAATAAAGTGACAATTAAGTCTCCTGCTATTTTTTTCCCCTTTAAACACGAGGTGTTGTCCACCCAGCCTTCAGCTTGAGAGCGGGGCCCACGCGCTGGTCTCTCAAAGCCACAACAGAGAACCACGAGCGCACAGCGGCCCGGGGGCCCCCGAGAGCCGAGGGGGAGAGGAGGGGGGGGGATAAACAAAGGAGGTACTTAACCCCTCTTTGTCCTGGCGGGTCGAAAGCCTCTGACTTAAACCCGGGATTTGGACTACAAAGGCGTACGCAGAGAGACGTGAGTGGGTTTCAGCGGGTCTAAGTGGGGTTTTACTGGATCAGGGTCCCGCTTTATTGCGCAGGCTGCAAGGTTTAGTGGTGAACAGAGAAAGGGCCTCAACTACCAGACTACTACACTTCATACTTTGTGTTGTTCTTTGTCGTTGGTTCCTCGTCTCTATCTGTCCGTCGTCGTCTCACTGTGAACTTGTCTCCTGTCGTCTGCAGGTAAGTAGGTGTCCGTATTGTTCTCCTTCCCAGAAAGGTATTCCTTCCTCAATAAATTCATGTTGAAACCTTCAAATGAAACTGAACTCTTGAAGGGGAACCGGCTCATTGTCGATGTATAAGAGAGTTCTGCTTCATGTTGTGTCATGAGAAAAATACTTGGTTCCCGAATGCCCCGAACCCAAAACTTTGCTCCGAACACACACACACGCACACACACACACACACCTACCCTTCCCTCCCCCCCTACCCAAACAAACACACACCCTGACCTACACCCCCCCCCTCTCCCCCTCATACCCCTCCCCCCCACCAACACACACACACACAATCACCCCCACACACACCCTGACCCACACACACACACACACACACAGTCACCCCCCCCCCCTACCCAGGCTACACCTCACCTCTCGGCCTGGTCGCCCAGTGAGCCGATGAAGATGGCGAAGGCGTTGACCTGGGGGTCGGAGGTCAGGGCGCGGGCGAAGCGCTCCGGCGGGATGCCGTAGCGCTCCAGGTTGGCGTCGCTCAGCACCACCACGAAGCGCTCGTCCGCCTCCTCGAGCGCCAGCTCTCGCACGGCCGCCTCGACGCCCTCCAGCGTGTAGTCGCCACTCATGCAGAACTGGGCGTGGGCGTGCATGGTCTGAGAGAGAGAGAGAGAGAGAGAGAGAGAGAGAGAGAGAGAGAGAGAGAGAGAGAGAGAGAGAGAGAGAGAGAGAGAGAGAGAGAGAGAGAGGAGGAGAGAGAGGAGAGAGAGGAGGAGGAGGAGGAGGAGGAGAGAGAGGGAGAAGGAGGTAGAGAGAGATAGAGTTTAAAAATAAAATAGAAAATCGAATAAAAATACACAAAACATAAAAAAAACGGACAATTTAAAATAAAAATATATTAACATAACAGAAGGAACATGACGTGGATATGAATTTAAGTGCGGTCCGTGATGATAAGAAAACGCCATGAAACGTGCGCCTCCTACGACACAATATGAGCGGTATCCGTGACCCTCGCCAGTGGTCCGAGTCAAGGCACGCGGCGGCAGAGAGACGCCCACCTTCAGGACCTTCAGCCTCTCCATGTTGTTCTTGGGCGCCCGGTTGGCGCGGACCAGCTCGATGTCACAGCCGTCACCCGAGTGGCCGACGATGTCATACTGAGGGGCACAAAAAGGTCGAAAGGTCAAGTCAAGGTCATCTACATATGTCCTTCGCGTGCGCGTCCACCCACCACCCCCCCCACACACACACACACACACACACACACACACACACACACACACACACACACACACACACACACACAACACACACACACACACAGCACACGCACACACACACACACGCACACACACACACAATTTTATATTTTTGCTGTTTGTAATGATTGACTGTGAGGATTGCGACACAATGAAGTTAAATGACTATAAAGGCATTCTGATTCTGATTCTGATTCTGATTCTGATTGCTTGGGGATCGGACACCGGATGAAGGAATGCAAAAAATGGAATATGTTTATATGAAACATGCATAGTTTTGTGGACTACCTGCACTAAACTACACACTTTACACCTCACTTACACTTTATATTTATATTTGTATTTATACTGTCATACAGTTTATACTTCTATATTCATATTCATTCATATTTGTTCTGCAATTATGTATGTTTATTATTATTATGTTTATTTTTTTTTGGAATTCTTATAATTTTGAGCACATCTTTGGAGCTGGCGATAACATTTCACTGTACCTTATACATGTGACACATCAATCTGAATGTACTGTACATCTAAATCTAAATCAAGGAGGGAGGATTGGAATCGTCTTTATTGGTCACATACATGTAAACACACACAGTGAAAGGACTTTCTCTGCATTGAACCCATCCTAGTATGGCGACATAGATAACTACTACAGGAAGCTCTGTGCCAAGCCCCTCCCCTCTGGGAGGAGAGGGCGTGGTTAACGCTAGACACCAGATAACTACTACAGGAAGCTCTGTGCCAAGCCCCTCCCCTCTGGGAGGAGAGGGCGTGGTTAACGCTAGACACCAGATAACTACTACAGGAAGCTCTGTGCCAAGCCCCTCCCCTCTGGGAGGAGAGGGCGTGGTTAACGCTAGACACCAGATAACTACTACAGGAAGCTCTGTGCCAAGCCCCTCCCCTCTGGGAGGAGAGGGCGTGGTTAACGCTAGACACCAGATAACTACTACAGGAAGCTCTGTGCCAAGCCCCTCCCCTCTGGGAGGAGAGGGCGTGGTTAACGCTAGACACCAGATAACTACTACAGGAAGCTCTGTGCCAAGCCCCTCCCCTCTGGGAGGAGAGGGCGTGGTTAACGCTAGACACCATTAGATCAGACCAGGGGAAGGGTGGGGGGGGTTGATACCAGGACGCCACCTCAGAAGCCCTCAGACCCCCACCTAGCCACCTAGCTCACACAACATTGTGGAAGCACCTCCTCCTCTGTGGCTATTTCTGTAGTGTTGATAAGGCGGCTATTTATGTAGTGTTGATTATACGGCGACTATTTACGATGAGGTGCGTAGCCCCGTCGCCTGGAGATTAAAGTATGCGTCTCCAGCGTCCGGCGGGCTGGCTAGCTTGCGGGCTGGCTAGCTTGCTGAGTGGCTCCTAGCCAGAGGGGGGAGGGTAGGGGAGGGGAGGGAGGGGAGGAGCGCCTGGATGTGTCCTAGTAATAGGAGGTCATGAAACTAATACACACGTGTTGTGGAGAGCCATGTGTCGCCCGGGGAGATCCCTTTACATGTGTACATGTCAATAACCCACATGCTCAAATGGGTGTGTGTGTGTGTGTGCATGCGTGTGTCTGTTTCATGTGTGTGTGTGTGTGTGTGTGTGTGTGTGTGTGTGTGTGCATGTGTGTGTGTGTGTGTGTGTGTGTGCATGCATGGGTCTGTGGCCGTGTGTGTGTGCACACGTGCATGTGTGTGTGAGTGCATGTGTGTGTGTGGCATGTGTGTGTGTGTGTGTGTGTGCATGTGTGTGTGTGTGATCATCCTCTGGCTTGCCTAAACTGACTTAATTACCCGAAGAAAAGTGTGAGTCCTGCCTTGAGAGATCAGTCTTCAGCGTTACGTCAGGCGAGTTGAGAACACCAGATGAGGATGGTTAAATGGGAAATCCCGTTTGTGTGTGTGTGTTTGTGCGTGTGCGTGTGCGTGTGTGTGTGTGATACTGATACACAGTCACTTGTAGGCATACTGGTGGCACCCTCACCCCCCCCCCCCCCCCACCACCCCACCCAGGGGCCGAGATGTCTGTCGCCATGCTAATCGTGCATCTCCTTACAGCTATATCTAGGTCTCTCTCTGTGTACTCATCTCTATGTTTATCACTTCTTCTTACTCTTCTTCTTCTTCTTCTCTCTCCAGATCTCTTTCAGGATTTGGCTCTGGGACACATTTTTATTTTTACTTTATTGCTTCTCGGTTTGCTGTCTCTTTCCTCACCTATTCCTGGATTCAGATTATGTGTGTGTGTGTGTGTGTGTGTGCTTGTGTGTGTGTGTGTGGTGGGGGGGGGGGAGATGTGTGTGTGTGTGTGTGTGTGTGTGTGTGTGTGTGTGTGGTGTGTGGTGGTGGTGGTGGGGGGGGGGGGGATGTATGTGTGTGTGTGTGTGTGTGTGTGTGTGTGTGTGTGGTGGGGGGGGGGGATGTGTGTGTGTGTGTGTGTGCAAACAGCCATGGCCGCCGAAGGAAAGCGCTAACGTGTAGTTCTTCTAACAGCCTATAGGTGGCTCGCTTTGCAAAAACACCAATATAAGTAAATGGAAAAAAACTGAACAAGATTTAATTCTCATAATACAAAGCAAATAAATGTTTTCTTTGTTTGGTAAGTAACTTAGTGGCTAGTTCATCTCTGTATCATGCATTATGGAGCTTATTCAATTATAAAAAGTAATTAAGGATACACCAACAGGTGACGTCACATAAGCTACGTCCGAAGATGTTTATATAATCTACGATGGTAACAATCAAAGTAACAGTATGATTGCACACACACACACACACACCACACACACACACACACACACACACACACACACACACACAGCACACACACACACAGACACGGACACGCACACACACA
>CM051015.1:5789244-5806744 GCA_027704905.1 Muraenolepis orangiensis | reverse complement strand
CACGGCCTGGGAGAAACGCTCATATGTGGTGGCATCGTACTCGCTCATATTGATCTCCTTCAACCTGGGGGGGGGGGGGGAAGAGAGAGAGAGAGAGAGAGAGAGAGAGAGAGAGAGAGAGAGAGAGAGAGAGAGAGAGAGAGAGAGAGAGAGAGAGGAGAGAGAGAGAGAGAGAGAGAGAGAGAGAGAGAGAGAGAGAGAGAGAGAGAGAGAGAGAGAGAGACAGAGAGACAGAGAGATTTATATACACATTAGTATTTACCACATTTATCCTCTTGGTTTGAAATTGGCAGAAAGACAGACAGACAGACAGACAGACAGACAGGGAGTATTTCAGAAACTCAGGACACCTGTGAATATACTAGAAGTCGTTAACAATGAATCAGTGACAACAATTAAAGTCTGTGTGTGGGTGTGTGTGAGAGAAAGAGAAAGAGAGAGAGAGAGAGAGAGAGAGAGAGAGAGAGAGAGAGCGAGAGAGAGAGGGGGGAGAGAGAGAGAGAGAAAGAGAAAGAGAAAGAGAGAGAGAGAGAGAGAGCGAGAGCAGTGTCGGCCCCAAGGTAAAATAATATTTATAATCCCATGTGCGGGTATAATCTGTCTTGTGTAAGTACACACTCACTCACACTCACACACACACCCACACACACATACACTTTTATCTATCAAAGGTTATTAGAAAGACTTGCTACACCCCAGGGAGATTTGGTGTGTGTGTGTGTGTGTGTGTGTGTGTATGTGTGTGTGTGTGTGTGTGAGATCCCCAGGTGTAGGAAGCACAATAGGAGCGTGACAAGGCCAAAGTATGGAATGAGCAAAGTAACCTACAGTGGGATTATGGGATGGATGTGTCATGACTTCAAGCGGGCTGTTTGCCTGTGTGTGTGTGTGTGTCTATGTGTGTGTGTGTGTGTGTCCCTGTGTGTGTGTGTGTGTGTGTGTGTGTGTGTGTGTGTGTGTGTGTGCGTGTGTGTGTGTAGTTGCGTGACTGTAGCAGAGAACAGAGTGAAGAGGGTCGGTTGTGTAGACTGCATCTGCATCAGCCATGCAATCAGACATACTGACACACACACACACACACACCACACACACACACACACACACAACACACACACACTATCTGCCTGTATGATGTATGCCGCCGCCCAACAGGTGGGCGTGTGTTTATTCACAGTTCACTACCGTCACTGATTCCTCGGAACGCGGCTGTGAGGAACAGCCTCAAGACGGTCTTACAATGAGTCAACGTTACTGTAGAACCGTTTAAATGATGAAATACTACAAAAGGCAGCATGGAGTTTGGATAGTGAGTAGCCATGGTATTAAATTACAGTCACAATCACAGGCAATATAGCATATAAAGTAATGTACTGACTTAAGTCTCACTATGCCACAGACACACCATGGCACCATTTTGGGTCTTAGGTTCTCCGTATTCGTACCGTCCACTCAACTTACTGAGGCACTGCCTAGTACTTTGACATTCTCAGATTGCTGTGATGTGTGTGTGTGTGTGTGTGTGTGTGTGTGTGTGTGTGTGTGTGTGTGTGTGTGTGTGTGTGTGTGTGTGTGTGTGTGTGTGTGCGCACGCTCGCGGACTGGACAACTACCAAGACGATTCTCTTTCTCCAGATTCCAGGACATTCCCCGTTCCAGTAGAAAGAAATAGACAGAAAGAGGAAGGAAGGAAGAGAAAGAGGAATAGAGAGAGCCAGACGGAGAGAGAGAGAATGAGAGAGAGAGCAAGAAAGTGTGAAACCTGGCATCAGGTCCATGGCAGAATCAGAAGCAGAAGCAAAGGAAAGTCAGAGACTTGTGTGTGTGTGTGTGTGTGAGACTCTGTGTGTGTGTGTGTGTGTGTGTGTGTGTGTGGGTGTGTGTGTGTGTGTGTGTGTGTGTGTGCGTGTGCGTGCGTGTGCGTGCGTGTGTAACAGGAATTTAAGGAAAGGCTTACACAGGAGAAGCTCACACAATGTGACTGACAACATCCCCTTAAAGCAAAGTAAAAGCTGACTGACAGAGCGAGTGACATGCGTCAGAGAGCCAGCAGACGGAGGCTCTGATTGGTGGCTTGATGGGCAAAACAAAGCGTGCCTGGCGGGTTTGCTTTGTTTGACCCGCTGAGGTGAAGCGCTGGCAGCTACCTGGGAGCCACGCTACAGCTACCATGTAGCTACAGCTACATGTAGCTACAGGACAGACAGCGGGCAGCTGGAGCTCAACTCAGACAGACAGACAGACAGAAGGAGAGGATGACTAAAAGGGTAAAAGAGAGATTGTGAAGTTTGACGGTTGGGCGGAATGAGAGAGAGAGAGAGAGAGAGAGAGAGAGAGAGAGAGAGAGAGAGAGAGAGAGAGAGAGAGAGAGAGAGAGAGAGAGAGAGAGAGAGAGAGAGAGAGAGAGAGAGAGAGAGAGAGAGATCTAAGGACAAACATAAAAGAGTAAGATATGGAGAAGATAGAAAGCGATAGGAACAGAGAGAGAGAGAGAGAGAGAGAGAGAGAGAGAGAGAGAGAGAGAGAGAGAGAGAGAGAGAGAGAGAGAGAGAGAGAGAGAGAGAGAGAGAGAGGAGTCTGATAATGAAAGGGAGAAGAGAGGGCCAGAGGGGCTGCCAGGTCAGTGTGAAAGCACTCAGTGTTGCAGGAAGGGTACATGGGAACGTTTAGGGGAGAAAAAGAGGGGGAGGAGGAGAGAGAGAGAGAGAGAGAGAGAGAGAGAGAGAGAGGGGGGGGGGGGGGGGGGGGAGTGGAAAACGGAGGAGAGCGAGGGAAGAGAAGAGCGACTGTTGGAACAGAGAAAGCCTTCATGGTTGGAGCTGTTGAAAGGGATGCCCTCTACACCCATTGCCTCCTGGTCACACACACACACACACACACACACACACATGCATGCTTACACACACTCTGAGACACATACAGGCACATGCACACACTCTCTAGCACACATACACACACACTATCTGACATACACACACACTGAGACACATACATACACACACACTCTCTGAGACCCATACACGCACACACACACACACACTCTCTCTGACACACATGAGCACACACACTCTCTGACACACACACACACAGACACACCACCCAGATCGCAGAAACACCAGACAGTCCTTGGAGAGGGAAGGTCTTTCTTAGAGAAGGGGAACAAGCTGCCAGCTGATCCCCCCAAAAACATCTGCAACCCCCCCCCCCCCCTCCACAGGCTCCACACTACAGGCAGCGGACCACCCTGGTCCCTCTCACCCCGCCTCAGGGTTACACTAGGGGGTACCCTGACCCTGACCCGGACTCTCTCAAGGGGGGGGGGGGGGGGGGCGGGTGGGCAGAAGCTGCTTTAGGAGCGGGTCATCCAGTGGATGGGTTCTGTTAACAGTGTGAAGTGACTGCCAGAGCGATGCGTGAGGCGTGTGCGTGGAGCCAAGCCACACCCACTAGCACAGGTGACTCCGGCAGCCGGTGCAACACACAGACAGGTGAGATGAGAGTCCAGTCAGTGAAGCATAGAGGCCCTATACACACACTTAAGATACGGTCCACAATTGCAGTTGACCCTCACCCCCACTTTTCATGTGAATGAGTGAATATAAAGATGATCGTTGTCAGAAGGTTTAAGGGTTAACCCCCGAAGATGCTCTTTTTGTGGACAAACTTGTTAAATACTCAGAAAAGAGAGAGAGAGAGAGAGAGAGAGAGAGAGAGAGAGAGAGAGAGAGAGAGAGAGAGAGAGAGAGAGAGAGAGAGAGAGAGAGAGAGAGAGAGAGAGAGAGAGAGAGAGAGAGACACACACACACACACACCACACACACACACAGAAAGAGAAAGATATGCAACGACAAGCAGGTCTCCGCAAGTTTCAAAACCCTTGGAGGCGCAAAAAGGGCCGAAAACAAGGAGTACTTTATGCGTTGGTTAGTCTTCTCCGCAATCACGCTGTTGTGTCCGTAGAACCTCGCCCATCTCCCTTCAAATCACGGACAAACAGACTCAACAACAGTTTCCACCCAAGAGCCATACGAGAATTGAACACTGCCCAACCCTCACTCCCACTGTTCTGTATATAACTGACGTATCCACCACAGTTCTGTATTGCATCAATACTACAATACTAAGTTACACATGTTAACATACACTATGTTCACATCATGCCACACCTCATATTACTAATTTGCACGACATAGGGCCACTGCAATATGTCTATATATATGTATATCTTTACTCATATTTGGCAATTTGAATCAGTTTATTTTGTTAATTTTTTTAATCATTTCTATTTTCAATTGCCGTTAGAAGTACGCCTGCCCACTTCAGAGAGTGTGTGGTTAGCGTCGGAGTGACTTGTCGGCGGGGGGGGGCCCACCTCTCCTTGAAGGCCTTCTCGCCCATCTCACGCGCCGCCCGGCGGACCTCCTCTGGCACCCCGTCCTTCTCCGCCTGGGACACCTGGTGCACCTTGTGGCCGGCGTCCAGCCGGTAGGGACCGCCCTTTCCCCCCAGACCCGCCGTGTCCCTGCCCCCTGGGCACGGGAGACGAGAGAGGAGAGGTGCAGGTGGAAGATGATGGAGTGGTTCAAACTACATGGTTTCACATGGTATGGCTAAAGACACTTTAACACTAAACTCGGAACTTGTTTACGGGGGATCGGAACACCCACGCACGTTCCAATCACAGGGAAAGCCCCCCCCTGTCTGACCTCTTTCAGGAACCTTTTTGGGGGCCCAAAGAAGTCCCTACTCCGGGGTTTGTACTTCTGACTGGCACCTGAAGAACAGCTGTGGGCGGAGCTCCACGCTGATTGGTTTAACTCGAGCAGGCGGGACAACAACAAGCGCCATTGTTAAAGCCCGTAACCCTACCCAGTATGTGTGTGTATGTGTGTGTGTGTGTACCCACCGGTACCCACCGGTACCCACCAGTACCCACCGGTGCCCACCGGTACCCACCAGTACCCAAAGGTGCCCACCGGTACCCAAAGGTGCCCACCGGTACCCACCAGTGCCCACCGGTACCCACCAGTGCCCCGGCCCACTGGTTCCCCCCCACGTGAGGATCGTTCTTGCCGTCGATCTTCCCATGTTTAGGACCGCTGACGTCCAGCCCACTGTCCCTCTGGACCGTAATCTGAGAGAGAGAGAGAGAGAGAGAGAGAGAGAGAGAGAGAGAGAGAGAGAGAGAGAGAGAGAGAGAGAGAGAGAGAGAGAGAGAGAGAGAGAGAGAGAGAGAGAGAGAGAGAGAGAGAGAGAGACAATAGTTTGATTAAATCAACTGTTTAGACATATTTTGGTTTGTATTAAATTGACGTTTTCATAAAAACTAAAATAAGTAAATAATTATTTCATATCCTATGTTGTAAGAGAGAGCAGTGGGTGTGTGTGGGTGGGGGGGGGGGGAGGGGGGTGATCATTTGTGAAATGTGATTTAAACAATGGATGAATACACAGGGGGAGATAATGTTCCTGCTCACCCCCCTCTCCCCCCCAAAGCTTCTCATCTGTGTGTGTGTGTGTGTGTGTGTGTGTGTGTGTGTGTGTGTGTGTGTTAGTGTGTGTGTTAGTGTGTGTGTACTCCCTATGTGACCCTAGCTTCTGCTCCAGCTCCTGGAGGTGATCTATTGTTTCTTTAGTGCCGGCGAGAACAATGCGTGCTTCCCAAGAACGCCAAAGTCAAAAGTCAAACAAAAAAACACTATATATTACAAACAGCTTCTCATGGGACATCTTTGTTCATCTTAAGAGGCATCAGAATCCCCCCCAAGGCCCCCCTAACACACACACTTTCCTCTGTGTTTCCACCTCTTCACTGAGAGAGAGAGAGAGAGAGAGAGAGAGAGAGAGAGAGAGAGAGAGAGAGAGAGAGGAGAGAGAGAGAGAGAGAGAGATGAGAGAGAGAGAGAGAGAGAGAGAGAGAGAGAGAGAGAGAGAGAGAGAGAGAGAGAGAGAGAGAGAGAGAGATGGTCCAGGGGTAATAGGGGGGTAGCCGTGTGTAATGCCTCTCACACACACACACACACACACACACACACACACACACACACACACACACACACACACACACACAGAAGCTTCCTCTTAGCCAAGATCAGCACACTGGCTCCCACAGGCAGCCACCAGGCAGTCAGCCAGAGTCTGGCATGAGACATGGAGTATGTACGAGAGGACAGACAGACAGACAGACAGACAGACAGTCTTATAGGGGAATATATACGAGGGGGTTGTGTTTCTATAGATCTGGTGTTGTATTCGTCTGACTGTGTCACTGACTTATCAGACTTATCTCCACGGAGCAGGGGTTCAGAGACCCCTCCCTCTGTGGCCAAACGGCCCTCTACTCACCACTTGATCTCATTCACACACACACACACACACACACACACACACACACACACACACACACACACACACACACACACACACACACACACACACACACACACACACACACACACCACACACACACACACACACACACACACACTTCTCCGTATGAAGACAGAAGAGTACATGGTGGGAAGCTGGTGATGTGTGTGTGTGTGTGTGTGTGTGTGTGTGTGTGTGTGACTTTGTGTGTGTGACTTGTGTGTGTGTGTGACTTTGTGTGTGTGGACTTGTGTGTGTGACTTGTGCGTGTGTGTGTGTGACTTTGTGCGTGTGTGTGTGTGACTTTGTGTGTGTGTGTGTGTGTGTGTGACTTTGTGCGTGTGTGTGCGTGTGCGTGTGTGTTAACCCCGGTAACCAGAGAGAGTCAACGTGGCCCTGTGCGCTGGTGGCGTAACGGGGGTCAGAGGTCACGGACGGACGGACGTCACGCCGCATTCTGAGGCTCTCCGCGGTCAGTCTCCCGTTTCACAAGCCATACCTGTGTGACGCCACCGCACAGGGTGAGGAAATAGGAACTTACCTCACACACACACACACACACACACACCTGCCCCATGTAAGGGAAGGTCAGGTGTGTGGCTGTACAGATGGAATATACAAATAGGGTCTTCAAAGGCTTACACTGGGCTGGACATAACTCACTGACAAGTCACACACACACACACACACACACACACACACACACACACACACACACACACACACACACACACACACACACACACACACACACACACACACACACACACACACACACACACACACACACACACACACACACACACACACACACTCCAGGGAAACTACCTCCGTCACCACCACCACCACCACCACCCGGTGAACGGGAAGGTTTCTATTCTGGGGGGCAGCCCGGGGCTCGGGGCAGGGGTGACTCACATGGGGACCTGGTACATGAGGGCGTGAGGAGGAAGTCCATGTAGCGTTCTGAGACCCGGTGACAAGGTCCGGGTTCAGGCTTCGCCGTGTTACGGAAAAGCATGAGTCAAGTGGGACCGGCCTTTGTGTGTGTGTGTGTGTGTGTGTGTGTGTGTGTGTGTGTGTCTATGTGTGTGTGTGTGTGTGTGTGTGTGTGTGTGTGTGTGTGTGTGTGTGTGTGTGTGTGTGTGTGTGTGTGTGTGTGTCTATGTGTGTGTGTTCTCACGTTACCATGGCCATACACGAAGGCACAGTGTTCCTGTCTTAGTCTTCACAGGGGGGGGGGGGGGGATCACAGTGAGTTACTGCATAACTCGGTGATGAGTCCCCATGGCTTACACATGTGGTCAGCAGAGCCCGTTGAGGACAGTGGCGGCGGTGGGCGGGACTCATCGCCGCCAGCTGTCACAGTAACCCAGCGGAAGGGCTGCTGAGAGGGGACCGCCTTAGTGACACTCATCCTCCTCCTCTGCCATCGGCCGGTGCACTCGGAAAGGTGCTGAAAGTGAATTATGTAGGAGCTATCGCTCTGAGTGTCAAAACAGCCAAACAGCCGTCCGTCAGCTATTAGTGAGTCAGAAGTTCTGACCGCAGGACCAGACCACAGAGGGCCCCCCTAGTATTGAGAGGAATCCACCTCACCTGTCAATCACAGGTGCCTGAATGCAACAGTTCCCAATGGGGAATCACAGAGGGAGAAGAGACCTTTTTTACGGGTTGTATATTACTCTAAACATCGCTCCCTTTTTCTGTTCTCTTTCTACCAACGACGCCACGTCGTGGGAATGACTACACCAGCGGCACTGGTACATCTCGTGGAGACACAAATCAATTACGAGAGAAAGAAAGAAAGAAAGACAGAAAGAGAGAAAGAAAGAAAGAGAGAGAGAGAGACAGTTGGGGAGGGTGAGGAGGAGGGAAAGAGCGTAATAAAGAATAATAATAAAAAAGGAGAAGGGGGTTTCTTCTGAATGTTCTGGGAGAATCTATGCCTCCAACACACAAAGACAGACAGACACACACACACACACACACACACACACACACGTCATGCTATATCATGGCATCTTTGGTTGGTGTGAAGGATTAACAGGCTCTTAAATGCTCTGATTCTCCACTTAGGCGCCACAAGACAGAACAGAGATTTATGGCCTGTGGCCTATGTCTGTGCAGTTCATCTGTGTGTGTGTGTGTGTGTGTGTGTGTGTGTGTGTGTGTGTGTGTGTGTGTGTGTGTGTGTGTGTGTGTGTGTGTGTGTGTGTGTGTGTGTGTGTGTGTGTGTGTGTGTGTGTGTGTGTAAAGATATACTTTTTGTGGCCTCCTCTCTAATGGTCTCTCTCTACTGTTGTGGTGTCTCTCTACTGGTGTGGTGTCTCTCTACTGGTGTGGTGTCTCTCTACTGGTGTCTCTCTACTGGTGTGGCGTCTCTCTACTGGTGTGGTGTCTCTCTACTGGTGTCTCTCTACTGGTGTGGTGTCTCTCTACTGGTGTGGTGTCTCTCTACTGGTGCTGTGTCTCTCTACTGGTGTCTCTCTACTGGTGTGGTGTGTCTCTACTGATGTGGCATCTTTCTACTGGTGTGGTGTCTCTCTACTGGTGTCTCTCTACTGGTGTGGTGTCTCTCTACTGGTGTGGTGTCTCTCTACTGGAGTGGTGTCTCTCTACTGGTGTGGTGTCTCTCTACTGGTGTCTCTCTACTGGTGTGGTGTCTCTCTACTGGTGTCTCTGTACTGGTGTGGTGTCTCTCTACTGGTGTGGTGTCTCTCTACTGGTGTGGTGTCTCTCTACTGGTGTCTCGCTACTGGTGTGGCGTCTCTCTACTGGTGTGGTGTCTCTCTACTGGTGTCTCTCTACTGGTGCTGTGTCTCTCTACTGGTGTCTCTCTACTGGTGTGGTGTGTCTCTACTGGTTGTGGCGTCTCTCTACTGGTGTGGTGTCTCTCTACTGGTGTCTCTCTACTGGTGTGGTGTCTCTCTACTGGTGTGGTGTCTCTCTACTGGTGTCTCTCTACTGGTGTGGTGTCTCTCTACTGGTGTGGTGTCTCTCTACTGGTGTCTCTACTGGTGTGGTGTCTCTCTACTGGTGTCTCTACTGGTGTGGTGTCACTCTACTGGTGTGGTGTCTCTCTACTGGTGTCTCTACTGGTGTGGTGTCTCTCTAAAAAACAA
Source organism: Muraenolepis orangiensis (assembly GCA_027704905.1). Taxonomy (NCBI): domain Eukaryota; kingdom Metazoa; phylum Chordata; class Actinopteri; order Gadiformes; family Muraenolepididae; genus Muraenolepis; species Muraenolepis orangiensis. The sequence goes on along the minus strand of CM051015.1, from coordinate 5,797,253 downwards.
CCACCAACCAGCTGATTGTATGTGTGGTGTCTCTCTACTTGTGTCTCTACTGGTGTGGTGTCTCTCTACTGGTGTGGTGTCTCTCGACTGGTGTGGTGTCTCTCTACCTGTGTGGTGTCTCTCTACTGGTGTCTCTGCTGGTGTGGTGTCTCTCTACCGGTGTCTCTCTACTGGTGTGGTGTCTCTCTACTGGTGTGGTGTCTCTCTACTGGTGTGGTGTCTCTCTACTGGTGTCTCTACTGGTGTGGTGTCTCTCTACTGGTGTCTCTACTGGTGTGGTGTCTCTACTGGTGCCGTGTCTCTCTACTGGCGTGGCGTCTCTCTACTGGTGTGGTGTCTCTCTACTGGTGTCTCTCTACTGGTGTGGTGTCTCTACTGGTGCTGTGTCACTCTACTGGTGTCTCCCTAATGGTGTGGCGTCTCTCTACTGGTGTGGTGTCTCTCTACTGGTGTCTCTCTACTAGTGTGGCGTCTCTACTGGTGTGGTGTCTCTCTACTAGTGTGGCGTCTCTCTACTGGTGGGGTGTCTCTACTGGTGTGGTGTCTCTCTACTGGTGTCTCTCTACTAGTGTGGCGTCTCTCTACTGGTGTGGTGTCTCTCTACTGGTGTGGTGTCTCTCTACTGGTGTGGTGTCTCTCTACCGGTGTCTCTCTACTGGTGTGGTGTCTCTCTACTGGTGTCTCTCTACTGGTGTGGTGTCTCTCTACTGGTGTCTCTCTACTGGTGTGGTGTCTCTCTACTGGTGTCTCTCTACAGGTGTGGCGTCCTCTCCAGCAGACCAGCAGGGTACTAAGGATCAGGTGGTGGAACAATACTATGGAAAATATAACTGAAAAAAAACAACCACCAACCAGCTGATTGTATGCAGAGAGCTGTGTGATGAGAGACAGGGCAGGGCATGTACTGACCGGCAGCCTGGACACAACTCCCCTTCTACCTTCTTCCTGACAGCCTGCTTAACCAAAGAGATGACTGACGTCCACTTTAAGTGTGTGTGTGTGTGTGTTAGAGAGAGAGAGAGAGGAAAATTGTGTGTCTGTCTGTGTGTGCATATGTGTGTGTGTGAGTAAGTGAGTGAGTGAGTGAGTGAGAGCAAGAGAGAAAGAGAGTGTGTGTGTGTGTGTGTGTGTGTGTGTGTGTGTGTGTGAGAGAGACATGTGTTGATGGGTGATGTCATCGGTGTTGTTATGGTGCATCAGCAGAGGACAATGATGGATGAGATGGCTTGATTGAGTGCTCAAAACTCGGGATTGAGGGAGAGACACACACACACACACACACACACACACACACACACACAATTCATGAACGCACACTACGGTAGGTGTGTGTCAAATATCCAAGCAGGGAGATCTGTATTAATAGGTGTTGATGGGCCATGTTTCACTTTCAATATGTGTACAACACACACACACACACACACACACACACACACACACACACACACACACACACACACACACACACACACACACACACACACACACACACACACACACACACACACACACACACACACACACATCCCCCCCCCCTGTACACGCATGCAGGCAACTACAAAACGTCCATTGTGTGGATGTTTCTGAAGTTCTGAACTAGATGTGGGGACAAGGCCACTGAGGGGTCACTGAGGGGGTCACTGGGGGGGTCACCGAGTGAGTCATCTATCCTGGGTCAAGGGAAAGAGAGCTCTGATACTTTCATCAGGTTATTATTGTTATTTTTATTATTATTATTATTAGAATTACATATAGTGTGTGTCTTGTGGGCATACGTCCTGTGTACACGACTACAGGTTCAAGGTATGTCTGTGCGGTGTTTGTGTGTATGTGTGTGTGTGTCTGTATACAGTGTCTGTGTGTTATGTGTTTGTTTGTGTGTGTGTGTCTATGTATTATGGTGTGTGTGTGTGTGTGTGTGTGTGTCTATGTATTATGGTGTATATATGTGTACAGTATGTGTGTATCCAAAGGTGTACACGTCCAAGCACGCACGCACACACACACACACACACACACACACACACACACACACACACACACACACACACACACACACACACACACACACACACACACACACACACACACACACACACACACACACACACACACACACACACTAATGTGCGTGCACCAGAGCTGTGGAATGTGTTCCCTTTTGTCCTCTTGTCCAACTCAGTCCAATCTACCAGGCGCGGCGATAAAAGTCAGAATAATACTTTACCCCACGAGGCACGGTTGTTCCGTGTAAATCTTTAACCCAACCGGTGCCCACTGGACCAAGCCCCCCTTTCTCCACCTTCCCCTGCCTGAGCTCCGCCCGCCTTATTAAACCCAGTCACCGTGCAGCCAGGTATTTGGCACGTGGTGGAGCCCACTGCCCTGGGAACACAGGTTGGCCCTCTTAACAGTGGCACGTTATGTGAGCAGCGATGGCTGACTGGTACAGGGGGGGTTACAGAGAGGGGGGGGGCACTGGCCAAGGTCAAGGCCATGTTTAAGGAGAGGTGCTGCTGTTTGCAGAGGGGCCAAACGAGAGACACGGGCCGGTCTGTCTACGGCCCCCCCGACCCTATAGCCCTAACCAAAGGAGGCCTGACCGGTGAGGGCGCTTAGCCCGGTGGGAGGGGCTCGGTGTGTGTACGTATAAGTGGACGTGTGTGTGGTGTGTGTGTGTGTGTGTGTGTGTGTGTGTGTGTGTGTTTGACAAACACAAGCCAAGGTCAAGGCGATGGGCTAGCTCTGGGGCTAGGCTAGGGGATAGAGATTATAAGGGATGGCCTCGGATCCGATAGACTTTCCCACCATGTTCGGACCTCTCTAGGTCTGGTTCTGTGCCTCGGTTTCTCGTTCCAAATTGCACAATGGTTTCTCTATCTGGACAGCGCCCACATGGCTCCCAGAGACCTTGTCTTGTGTATGTGTGTGTGTGTGTGTGTGTGTGTGTGTGTGTGTGTGTGTGTGTGTGTGTGTGTGTGTGTGTGTGTGTGTGTGTGTGTGTGTGTGTGTGTGTGTGTGTGCGTGCGTGTCTGTGTGTGTGTGTCTGTGTGTGGGGGGTTATTTCTATCCCCCTGAACCCAGGGCCTAGGACACTGGTCTGGTCTGAGTGTGCTGAGCCCTGACCAGGGTCAAACCTATGACCTCACCAGCACAATGGCCCTCCATTCAGAGACGCCCACACTGGACACGGCACCGTGGGGGGGCAGAACACATTCCTATTTAAATGACATGTGGAATGTTTTGGATAGTTTGTGTCTCTGACCACAGTGGGGAAACACATCCAGTCTCCTTTAGGTACTGTGTGGAGCCATTTTTGACCCAGCACTACCACCTTTTGGCCTGAAATAAGAACTGCAGGTGTTTTTACATGAAACAAATTAAACTAGAGGGCCCTTAGTAGAGAGCAGACCTCCGCCCCACCAAAAAGTCCCCTGGATCCGGATTCGGATCCGGATCTGTGCCACAATCACAACCCAACTGTTCCTTGGCTCATAAGTACACTTACAACCAATTTATGATCACAACTTTTTTAAGTTATCTTGCTGACAGACAACAGACAAAAACATCAAGACATCAAGTTTAAATACCTGTATTGGTCTGCCGTCCTCTGAGCCAATCATATTCCTCCACTCCATCAGAGACCTTTGCAGATTGGCCAATCCCGTCTCCCACAGCCGGACACAGCCGCCCGTATCCACGGTCACCACGTTGCCCGAGCCCAGAGCGGCCAGTAGAACGTCAGAGTCCGACACCTTGGACAGCCAGCTGGTGTAGGGCGACGCAGACGGTGACCTGTTGATCATAACAACAGTCAATATCAATGAATAACAGTTCTCTGTTGAACAGCGTAATACGTTACACTTACATGTAACAAATGTGTCAACTAATACAAGGAAAACAAAATACTACTACTAATGTATTGTGGCATCTCTATCAGAATCAGAATGCCAGAATGTAAATAATTATTAATTATTGTATTAATTTGTTTCGCTGTACTGTACTTGTGCTGTGCAATGACAATCAATTAGAATCTAATCTAATCTAATCTAAATTGTTGTACAACGTAATTGTGTAGCAATCCTCACATCCTAACTTAAGTAAATAAACAGATTAAAAATTGCCAGAAACAACTTGCCAGAAACATACAACTTTGTAGGCATGGACTATATTTAAGTGTATATGTATTATATAAACAACAACAATTTGCTGACCACTATAGCCTTAATAACACTGTGGCCACAACTCTGTGAAAGCTTTAATTCACTTAATAGCGCGGAGGTGTGCATGTAGTAACAGCTCTGGCCACTGGGTGGTGCTAGAGTCCCACTGGTACATTGCGTGTGGTCCCTTATAGACAGTATAGCGGTATGTATGGGCCGCAGTGGAGCGCTAACCTTGGGACTGGAACATATTTGAGCTTCTTGGAGTTCAGGTCTGTCACCTCCAGATAGGCGGCGGTCATGGGAGGGGTGACGTCTGAAGATATAGACGTACAGGAGTTAACAAGGGGACAGCATGCTGATGAAAGGCACAGCCCTGGTCCAGCTCTGGAGCTCTGGAGGTCCCGCAAATCAGCCAAAAATGGTACAGCCCGAGTCCGAGATGGTTAACCCTAACCTAATCTCGGACACATTAAGTGAAGAGATCCGATCTGTGTGTGGAAGTATGAAGGTCCCGTTAAACCTCGGTTAATGGTACAGTCCGAGATCCCTTAGGCTGAACCATATGGTATAAAAATCATATTGCGATTAATTTTGACAGATCATGATTGCGATGTGATTCTATATTGTTGAAAAAAAACTGGGAAAAAAATGTTTTACAATAAATGATGTGACATTTGTTGGGGTCTGTACCAAATAAACATGTTTTCCTACATTTGGTGAAAACCCATGAGTAACCCCATATCATAGTCATCTAGAAGGGTGTTATACATTTACACATTTCACCCTTATCCCCAACAGTCTTCCTCTGAGGTCAATCAACCTCTGACCTTTGGGGAAGATCTCCTTCAGGGGCACCCGGGTGGGCGGGACGGCTCGGACCACCTGATTGGCCGAGAGCAGGCCCACGCAGTTGGCGCGTTTGGCCGGGCCGGCTCCAGGACCTCCTCCTCCTCTCCCTCCCCGGAGATTCCCGGCGCCTTCGCTCTTTATGTCTGACATGTCAACAGGCCTCTTGAAGCTGTACACCTCATTAGGAGACTGGTCAGAGAGAGAAAGCGAGAGCGAGAGAGCGAGAGAGAGCGAGAGCGAGAGCGAGAGCGGGGCATAAGGAATTTGGACTAAAAAAGACGACAGAAATCCTAGTGGCGCCACCTACTGTTGAAGAACATTTTAGCATCTGTCTGAAGTAAAAAACTGCTTTGGGGTGTTGAGTAATGCCGATTCATTATATATATATTTATATATAACTTAATTTAAATAGTTTTTATATATTTATACATATATTATTTATCATAATTTTTGAATATTGTTTATAAATATATATATATATATATACATTATATATATAAAAACAATATTCACAATATTACGACATACAGGTGACCACCCTATTACTGATTGTGTCATGGGGCGCCCGCCTCACCATCAGGTCAGGGAAGCCGACCACCAGCCGGGCGTAGGACCCCTCGTCGGCCAGCAGGCGGTTGGGAGAGACGATCCTCTGGCCCAGGGCCGCGCTCAGGTTCTCGTTGGGGAGCTGGTCCCAGGACACCATGTCAGGCATGCAGGCCTCCCCTGAGAGTGGCGGGATGGGTGGGAGAGAGAGAGGGGAGAGAGAGGGGAGAGAGAGAGGGAGAGGGAGGGGAGTAGAGCATTACCTTAAGACACACACACACACACATGTGCGCTTCATGCGCACACACGCGCGCACACACACACACACAGACACACACACAGACACACACACACACACACACACCACAACAACATTCACAAGCAGTATCCCAGACAGAACATAACCTTCGGCATGAAATGCCCTCCCTGGCGATAGGAGAGCGCACTACCACACCCTGGACATAGAGGCCTGAAGACCCACTTATACAGGAAGACATTGAGTGAGTTTTAGTCAGCGTTTTATTGCCATAATCTATATGTTTTAGCTCAGCCTAGTATGTTGAGGGTTCTTAAATAAATAGCACTTCATAAGTTAAATGTACTATTATTATTATTATTATTATTATTATTATTAATAATCTACTGGGTTATAGAGACCACGGGGCGGACCAAGGTACAGGTGGGGTGATAACATCTCCACTCTGGCCTGGGAAGGCCTCGGGATCCCCCAGTCAGAGCTAGTCCATGTTGCCAGGGAGAGGGAAGTTTGGAGTCCCCTGCTGAAGCTGCTACCTCCGCGACCCGATTACGGATAAGCGGTAGACGATGGATGGATGGAATCTCCTGGGTGCTACGGCCGTGGAGGCATACCGGAGGTGGCTCCGTGTCCGGCGCTGGCGGCGTCCTCGCTGATGGCGTGGAGCTGACACACGCCAGAGTCCTCTGCTCCCATGTGCATGGGCTTGGTCAGGAGGTACTTCCTGGCAAATCACAACCACAAGAGCTTCTTTTAGACATACTATATACATTTAACTATATTTATTCAACTATATTTATATATGTATACTTGGATAAAGACAGGCATTACATTACATGACAGTCATTTAGCAGACGCTTCTGCCCTAAGCAACTTACAATAAGGTCATTCTACATTCAGGTAGGAAAGAGAACTACTAGTCCACCAGAAGTCATAAAAGCATTTCCTTCCTAACAAGAGCAGACCCAGAGCTCAGGTAAAAGTACCATAAGTTGGCTCCCCAGATTTACAGATTTATTTATTTAGCATGGCAAAGAATCAAAACTGATAATACAAACTACAGAAGACAAATATGCAAATAAAAACAACAAAATAGCAAGTATAATAATGAAAAAGCAGAAGGGGCAATAGCAATTACGTCAAACAGTTTCTTAGGATATATGTAAAAGACAGACAGATAGAAGGATAGAAAGACACAATGACAAAACGACAGATTGAGCGACGATACTCGGACAGACGGACACAGAGAACAAAACACTCTTACTTGTTGGTGATACTTTCGGTCAGCAGCCAGCGGTCCTCTGCCACCAGGTGGACATCCCTCAGGTTCACCGGGAGGGAGATGGAGTGGACCTGGGCCTCCAGGACATCCAACACCTCCAGCTGGTTTCTATGGGGTCACACACACACACACACACACACACACACACACACACACACACACACACACACACACACACACGCACACACACACAGACGCACACCCACGCACACGCACACACAGACACACACACACACACACACATGCACGCACACACGCAAACACACACCCACACACACACGTAGGTAAAAGGTAAACAACTTCAATACAAAAAATAAGCAATCAATAAAACCCATACTAATTAGTATTAGTATATTTACGACTCGAGGCCGGTTTAGACCACTAGAGCTGTGATTGGTCCGCTCAGCATTTACGGTCCGCAACACTGCACAGCTTCCAGTCGCTGACAACCAACCGTGTTTTGTATGTAATGTCATTTGTTTGGCGTTTAGGTTTTTAAAAAGTTTGTAAGAAATAGACACGGTACAACCCGACTTTACTGTTTATGTAGCCAAATAACGTTTCGAAAGAGATTTTCTGACGGAGCTATCAGCCTACTTTGGGAGGTGTAAATGCAGAGCGACGCAGACACCAACAACACAAACCCAAACCACGGAGGATGCAAAGCACGTAGGCTACTCCGTAGCTATGGCGATGGATTGACGGAGAAGTCTAAACCGGCCTTTATAGACAGTATGTTTACATACCCGTCCTTCTTGAAGAAGAGGAGCCAGTTTTTGTGAGAGAACTCATGGCACATCTTGTAGCCTCCCTGAAAATGACAGAACACTGAATACAGAATACAGAATACAAATACAGAACTCAGAATACAAATACAGAACTCAGAATACAGAAAATAGAATACACAAAA
>CM051015.1:5749244-5784244 GCA_027704905.1 Muraenolepis orangiensis | reverse complement strand
AAGAAGGAACTTTGGACGGCCCTTTGAACATAACTACTTGATTGAAAACATTGCACGGACAACCAAACAAAGTGTTTGGTTTACGGGTCATATCCCGATATGCGTAATGAGCTCCATCTGAGACGTACAGAGTTTAAGATGGGCTGATTAATTCATCGCCTTAGTCAGATCATTTTAATAAAGACACACTGTTGTTTTCAGACGCACAGGACAACGTCTAACAATATAAAAATCTAAACAGTTTCAAGGAAAATAGCTGTTTCTTCCCCTGTTCATGTTCACACGAGCGATACAATACACGCTTTATTTATAAAACGGTCCAAACAAATTCACAGGAGACGGAAGAAACAAGTATTTTCCTTTATTGTAAACAGGCAGATCTGTACATAAATCAGTGGGACTTGTGTGGGTGCTATGCTGCCTCAGGTAATAGCAGTCTAGTAGTACTAGTAGTCCTACATTAAGAACCGTCCTACAGCCGTCCTCCAGAGGCTGATCAGAACTCACACGCTGTGCGGACTTCACAGAAGCCACATATCTTCACTAATTATACAGTCATTGTAGTTTTGCCAGAACATCAAAATCACATAAAAGGAGGTTAAAAATGTTAAAATTAGGTATAATTATACATATATTTCTTAAAATAACATCATACGTGAACAAATCAAACAGGAGGTTATAAATATTGTAGTGCCGGCTAACATATCTGTATTAACGGAATGGATGATCAGAGCTGATCTCTCGCTGGAGGTGGAGTATTACCGTTAGCCTGCAGGTCACCACCCAGCTAGTGGAGGGCTTGAATCTCCCAGTGGGAAATGATGCTCTTGTGAGGTATATGATGTTGCGAGGTGGTCTGGCCAGAAATGATGACATCATCCCCCCAATCCCCAACCATAGTAATGTGTGTGTGTGTGTGTGTGTGTGTGTGTGTGTGTGTGTTAGCTGCATGTTTCACATCTTTTTTATCAACTGGACTGACATGGGATTGACTACACAGTTCTGCGTTCATGATCGACATAGCATGGTATGTTCTGTGTGTGTATGTGTATGTGTGTGTGTGTGTGTGTATATATATATAAATATATGTGTGTGTGTGTATATATATAAATATATATGTGTGTGTGTGTGTATATATATGTTGCGTGTGTATATGTGTGTGTGTATATACTGTATATATATATATATATATATATATATATATATATGTGTTTGTGTGTGTATGTATAGATATGTTTGTGTGTGTGTGTGTGTGTGTGTGTGTGTGTGTGTGTGTGTGTGTGTGTGTGTGTGTGTGTGTGCCTGCTGGTCTCTCTGTCTTACTCCTTGGCCAGGCTGACGGAGGTGGGCTTGGCTCCGATGGGGATGCCGTGCTTGTGCAGTGCCTCGATCAGGACGTCCCGCGTGTCCGTGTTGTACGAGTCGAAGTCAAAGACGTTTCGCACCACGTTGGCCAGCCCTTCCTCTGGGAACCTCTGCAGAAGGAGAACACAGAGGAGGAGGAAGAGCGTGAGAGAGGAAAGACAATACAAGTAACAGAATGGAAACACATGCGTGTGTATTTAACAACCATGGGGGATCAAGAACAGGGGAGCAGGGACCAGGGAGTCAGAGGAGGAGAAAGGAAGGGAGACAGAGAGAACGGATGAACCACTGAAAAGAGGCTTAGAAAGAGAGAGATGGAGAATGGCAGCGGAGAGAGAGCTAATATGATTTTCAATGCCGAAAGCAGAGAGTAAGGGTGGTGGTGTGTGTGTGTGTGTGTGTGGTGTGTGTGGTGTGTGGTGTGTGTGTGGTGGTGTGGTGGGTGTGTGGTGGGTGGAATTAGTGTCTTAGCGTGACAAACTGGGGTGATATTGAGGCTGGTGGTGCTGGGCCTCAGCAGGGTAAGTCGGTGTGGAATAAAAGGGATACTTTACACAAGCCCATCCATTCCCACAGGGCTCCCTCTCCTCCATCATGGCCTGCTGCCTCCCTCCCTCACTCCTTTAGAGAACCTCCTCCCTCCCTCACTCCTCCAGAGAACCTCCTCCTCCCTCACTCCTCCAGAGAACCCCCCTCCTGCCTCACTCCTCTAGAGAACCTCCACACTCCCTCACTCCTCCAAAGAACCCCCCTCCTGCCTCACTCCTCTAGAGAACCTCCTCCCTCCCTCACTCCTCTAGAGAACCTCCACCCTCCCCGACTCCTCCAGAGAACCTCCTCCCTCCCTCCTCACTCCTCCAGAGAACCCCCCTCCCTCACTCCTCCAGAGAACCTCCTCCCTCCCTCACTCCTCCAGAGAACCCCCCTCCTGCCTCACTCCTCTAGAGAACCTCCACCCTCCCTGACTCCTCCAGAGAACCTCCACCCTCCCTGACTCCTCCAGAGAACCTCCACCCTCCTTCACTGAGAAAACGTCACAGACGGACAGCCGAGAGGTCCATCGCGTCGCCCTGTCTGGTGATGGTCCTCCATTTCAGGGCTTCATGGCCAATAGTCACATCTCAGACTCACATCAGGGGAAGATTAGACTCTATTGATCTGGCGGTGATCAACGTGTGCATGTGCCCAGTGTGTCCACATGTGATATGATAGTTTGAGAGCCTCTGGCAGCCCCCCTCCCCTAAATCACACACACAGAAGTGTTGGCCATTACCACATATCGATTCAGAGCTCTGCTAAATGAGCCGGTGTGTGTATGTTGCTACGGCGGCCGATCAATAGCGCCTCACACACGCACACACACACACACACACACACACACACACACACACACACCCCCCCCCCCTCTCTGTGATTGATGATCGGAGGTGGGAGGCCTTTGGGGAAATCTAGCGTAGCGGTGAGACGGCATGCGTCATATTATTGATCCATGATCGGCCCTCTCGTTCCCTCTGTGTTTCCTCGCCCCCGGGTTCTGTCAGAGGGCTCACTTGTTCTTCTTGATTAAAAAATGATCAGTATTATTTTGACATTTATTATTGCAATGTTTTTGTATGAACTGTATATTTGCTTTGTCCCACAACAGCCACTGCACCCAGATGGTGTAACCGATTGACCGGCCAAAGAATTGATGCAACTTTCACACGCTGCCGCTCTTTATAGCCTGCTAAAGCGTCTCAAGCTCTGCACACTAAGGATCCTCCTTAACTTATTTATGGGGACAATGGAGGACAGACAGACAGACAAGAAGACATGGCATGCATAGACCTATAGGCCCTGTGGTGAAGCTCAAACATGGGCTCCTGTCTGAAATCCCAGAGTTCGTCATCTTGTAGTGCTGTCCGAATGTATAGTGGTGAGAATTATTGTTCCCTGTATAAAGCGCACTCATTGTATCCCACAATGCATTGTAAAAAAGTAGAGTGCAACCCATGGTCACTAAACCAAGCATATAACCCATCATGCATTGGGCTGGAAGAAAAACGGCAGACGGATAAGTGACATCCACTGACGTAGATCTATATAGTGCTCTATATCGGGACTACAGCTCTCTCCAGACGACCTGGCGTGGACCCGCAACACGGAGGTCATGCTAAAGAACGCACACCAGCTCATTACAGTTACTGCACTGTTCTGCACTGTACCCATGACGCTGCTGCACTACTGGCACTTTAAATGCTTTTTAAAGGCTTTTTGCACAATTCAACATATATATATATATATATGATCCATCGTCCCTTTATTGTTCTTTTTATTGGGTACAGTTTTATAATATAGTGTTGTATAGCATAAGTATAGTACATAGTAAAGTATATAGAGAGACATTTTTGGAAATTCATACTGCGGGAGGGAATTGTACCATGCCATTGTTGTAATCGTGCCATTGTACTTCAAAATCTTGAATCTTGAATTTTGCTTTACATTTAACTCTGAAGAGAGTGAGTAGGGAGTAGGGAATGAGTGAGTAAATTATTGATTTTGGACACAGCCAATATGGATCCGTCATCAACCAACTATTATCACCGTGAAGCTGTGTGTGTGTGTGTGTGTGTGTGTGGGTATGTGTGTGTGCGCATTACCCCCCCCCTCCTCCCCCCGCTGTTTACCTGCAGGTGCTTGACGATGTTGACCACCTCGCGGGTGGAGTAAGGGTAGGTGATGGTGCCCTGGTCGGCCATGGACCGCAGCTCTCCGAAGGCCGCCACCAGCTTCTGGAGGGTGGCGTCGGGCACCTGTGGGCCGTACTGCTTCAGCATGGCCAGCTCCGCCTGGGGCTTGGGGTTGTCCACGGCGTGGCAGCTGAAGATGTCACCTGAACCCATCCACAAGCCAGGGGGGGGTCATCATCCATCCACACATATTGCTCATTCTTACTCCGCCTTGCCACTAATTTGTGTCATAGCTACCAAATCCCGAGACTGACGATCAGAACAATTGGACTAAAGAACAGCGAGGTTGTTGACCATGCACTCAAGTGGATCCCGTTGTATGAATGTGAGCTTGGGCCACTTGGAGCCCAAGGAAATCACCACTGGTGGTAGACCATCATGGGGTGGACCTTGTCCTCCAGTGAAGGGCACCGATGTATCGATGATAACAGTGGGTCAGAACGGCCACATCTTCCCTTTGGGGCTGCGGCTACAACTCACTCTTCTACATTGGTGAGTGTGGAGAGGAACAGAGCTGCGATAAAACCGGCAACCGCTAAAATAAAACTAAAAACATTATCTTAGATAAAAGGGATTTGGGTTGAGAAACCCGCATAAAATATTTCCTGTCGTTGTTGTAGGATGACACTTTCAGACTAGACTCTCACATAAAAAAAAAAACAACAACTATGTCCTAAATGCTATTTGGTAGCTTGTCTTCTTTAGATGTAGCTTCATTAGGGCCATACAGTATGGGCTATGTGAGTTGTAAGAGAGTGTGTGTGTGTGTGTGTGAGAGAGTACTACCTAGAGAGCCAAAGAAGTCGTTCCCCAGGAAGGGGAAACCCGGTCGGTTGGCCAGGACCAGCATCCTGAAGTCTGGGTGTATAGGGATGACGTTTGGCCTCATCTGGGCCTCACGTGGATCTACAACACACACACACACACACACACACACACACACACACACACACACACACACACACACACACACACACACACACACACACACACACACACACACACACACACACACACACACACACACACACACACACACACACACACACACACACACACACACACACACACAAATATGATGCTTCCCGTCTCTATATAGTAATGTAGCGCCACCATGTTTTATTTTTCCATAAGCTCAACACACTCTCACATTATCTCCTTTAAAGACAGCCCTGTCAACACCACAACAGCACACTGTAACACATTTAAGACATTCAGATTGGTTACCGACTATAAGCGAGTGGGTGTCCAGTTTCCGCTCAATAATCTCTAATGCAGCCTCCGACTCAAATCACCATTCCAGATACACACCATTTATACATAGATACTTAACCCAACAGTTTACTGCAGTGATGCCCACATTCAAAACTCTCTCTCCCTCTCTCTCTCCCCCCCCCCCTTCACCCTCTCTCTTTCTCTACCCCCCCCTCACCCTCTCTCTACCCCCCCCCCCCCCCCTTCACCCTCTCTCTCTCTCTCTACCCCCCCCCCCCTCACCCTCTCTCTCTCTCTCTCTCTCTCTCTCTCTCTCTCTCTCTCTCCTCTCTCTCTCTCTCTCTCTCCCACTCCCACTCCCACTCCCACTCTCTCATCACCACTTGGATCCTGGCTACTGATACATTTTCCAAGCTGATGGAAAGTTGAACCCATGCCACAACATAGCTAATGTTGTCCCCCCCATCCCTCCTCTCCAGTGGATTGTCTGCCTCTTGTGTTTTGTTCATCCTGAGCACTCCGGCTTGGACGGCGTGCGACAGTTCTGATCGCACCGCTGACGTCCAATGGGTGAAAGCCTGTGTTTACATTCCTAAGGAAAGAGGCTGCCTGTAACTGCTGCCAGTTGATCTACGCACGCCTGAGAGAGAGAGAGAGAGCGAGAGAGAGAGAGAGAGAGAGCGAGCGAGAGAGAGAGAGGGAGAGTGTGTGGGGGTGTGTGTGCGTGCGTGTGTCCAGATCTATTGGTCCCTGTCCATAAAGGCTCTTTCCCTAATGCTTCATGTTCCCATGCTGCTCCTGTGTGTGTTTGTTTGTTTCGGGGGAACCTCTAATGTTCCGAGTGTCTACCTAATGGTCGGGCACCCTTCCCTCCTGTCAATCCACATCTGGGACACGTCTCATGTCTGTGTCCCTGGGTCTGTCTGTCTCTTTGTCTCTGTCCATCTGACGGTGTTTCTGTCCGTCTGTCTCTGTCCATCTGACGGTGTTTCTTTCTGTCTCTGTCTGTCTGTCTCTGTCCATCTGACAGGGTCTCCGTCTGTCTGTCTGTGTGTTTGTCTGTCTCTGTGTATCTGTCCATCTGACTGTGTCTATGTCTGTCTGTCTCCGTGTCTGACTGTCTCTGTCTCTGTCTGCCTATGCATGTATGTCTACATGTGGGGTGTGGTGTGTGTGTGTGTGTGGTGTGTGTGTGGTGTGGTGGTGTGGTGCGTGTGCGTGCGCACCTGAGACAATTCTACGACCATCGGCTAAGATCATCTCTCCGCTCTCCACCAGGGTCTTCAGGATGCACGTGACGTTGGTGGGGGCCTTGTCTGCCTCGTCGATCACCAGGATGTGGCCCAGCTTCGCCGCTTTGACCTGGGAGAGAGCACACAAACACATTAAAGCTTCCATCTATGGTGGCTCAACCCACTAACGCGACATCATCATCAACACCATTGGACCAGGGTCTATTTTTACTGACGAGGGGTCTTATTATAACTGTATGCTGTCCCACAAGCACCGCTTGAGAAACCATGAACTAGTTTTCTAGGGATCACAGGAGTATAATGGAGCCAGTTTATTTTGATGATGAACACCCTGTGGGACACCAGGGCTGATTAGCTAATGAGCCAAAGATATGAGAGAGAGAGAGAGAGAGAGAGAGAGAGAGAGAGAGAGAGAGAGAGAGAGAGAGAGAGAGAGAGAGAGAGAGAGAGAGAGAGAGAGAGAGAGAGAGAGAGAGAGAGAGAGAGAGAGAGAGAGAGAGAGAGAGAGAGAGAGAGAGAGAGAGAGAGAGAGAGAGAGAGAGAGAATGATGAACATAAGACTAGGTGGGGACAGACAATATGAGTGAAAGGAGGACAGATGCATTGTTCAAACCTTGTGACGTGAGGTGAGGGCTCAAACTGTGTTCAAAACAACTAGGAAATTCCTACTCAAGGTAAAGTCCCGACATCATTGCGATAACGCTGTACGTATATTGTGGCTCATTGCTAAATGCAAAAAACATATGTAGCAGCAACGTATGCAAACACCGGCTAGCCAATTTAATAAACAGCGGATAAAAAGCCAAATAAAAAAAAAAATAATAATAAATGTAAGAAAAACAATTGTTCATAAGAATCATTTGATTCGTATAAACGATGAAGGCGCTATGTCTGATGTTGTTACTGACGTCAAGTCGGACAAACCGGAGCACTGAAATAAGACAAATTTACAGCTTGTAATTCTGAATTGGACTCGGAATACAATTTGTTTTGAATACAATTGTTTTCCGAGTTATCTTTAAGTCTGGATAACCATTGTGGAGGAGAGACAGAGGGAGAGATTCTGTGAGCCTTCCAGCCAAGATTCCATGCATGTGAAGCAGACAGGAGGGAAGGGGGGGGAGAGAAATCATTCAAACTCGCTTGGCGTATACGAGGCGATGACATCCACCGTAAATGTCAGTGACTTGGAATAACTTCAAAAACTAGGTCATCTCTCTCTCCACTCTCTCCCTCCCTCTCCATCTCTCCCTCTCCATCCCTCTCTCATCATATTATTTTCCCCATGTTGCCTGTCTCTACTTGTCTTCTCCTCCATGACATGACAACTGGTTTCTGTCTGCAGGCAACATGAGGCCGGTTCAAAGCAAAGGGGTTGACACATGACACCATCATAGACGACACAGAGCGACCGCTTTGAAAGTCCTCCTATGGAGGACTTTTTAAGTGAGTTAAGTGAGTTAAACAAAGACAGTGTGTGTGTGTGTATATATGTGCATGTGTGTGTGTGTTCATGTTGACTGACCAGCGGCGAGTCTTCGTAGACGATGATGCCGTCGCGGACGGACGTCTGCAAAGTGAGAGTCTGCACTGTCGTGTCTCTGAATTTAAAGGGGACACACAGAGAGACACAGCATCGTTCCCAAACCGTCAGAGTGGTAGAGGTGACACAAACTAATCATGAATACTAAGATAACACAATGGATTTGCCACAAAAAAGTATTAATTAAAACAAATTGGCCAGAATATATAAAAACTGTCAAATAAAACACACACACACACACACACACACACACACACACACACACACACACACACACACACACACACACACACACACACACACACACACACACACACACACACACACACACACACACACACACACACACACACACACACACACACACACGTCTCTTGGACCCGTTACGTCCATCTGGATATGTATTTTTCTGTATAGTGCCTATAACTGGAGTGATGGGTGATGTGTGTGTGTGTTTGGCAGTGTGTGTGTGTGTGTTTGTCGGTGTGCGTGTGTTTGGCGGTGTATGTGTTTGGTGGTGTGTGTATGTGTTTGGCAGTGTGTGTGTGTGTGTTTGGCGGTGTATGTGTGTTTGCCGGTGTGCGTGTGTGTGTGTTTGTGAGAAGTGAATACCTATTGAAGCTGCGAGCAGCTTTAGTTAATATTATTAATGCCCATCATATGAACAAGTACCAAAGCAAAGCATCCTTCCTACCCTCCTCTGGTGTCCTGCAAGCTAGCCAGAGGAGCCAGGTGGAGGGAGGGAGGAAGGGGGAGATGCCCCAGTTTACTCCAACTGCTGGCCGAGTCTCTCTCTCTCTCCCTCTCTCTTTTCTCTCCCTCTCTTTTCTCTTATCCTGAGCCACATCTCTGTAGGCTCCCCGTTGCTCTGATCCAAATTCTTCCTTCGCTTGGTGCTAATATTAGCCTCTAAACAGGCCACAGCCCCACCTGCCCCGATACACTTTTGACTTTCCCAAACACTTTCTGAAACTCTCTCACACACACACACACATTTTTTACATTTACATTTAGGGCATTTGGCAGACGCTTTTATCCAAAGCGACCTACAAGGTGTACATTAGTTGAAGCAGACAATAGCATAACACTGAGGTACGCAAACATAAAAATAGAGCAGTTCACAAGTATTCATATTAACAAGATGAATAACACAATTTTGTACTGCTGTGTGCACACACACACACACACACACACACACACACACACACACACACACACACACACACACACACTATTGCCGTATATATATAAAAATAATTTAACCATCATTTTACCTCTTATGCAAAACTGATTTAGTTTTTTGTTGTTGATAATCGTTGAATTATGGGGTATAATTAATCCATATGTCATCCTATCTGTGAAGTTTCCAGGTATTACTATTCTCAATGTGGCGAGAGAGTGACGGCTGCATAGCTAGCTACAGTACATCAACACGCTTTGGTGTTTGAATGTTTGGGCGCTGGCTGATCAGACAGTTCATTATATCCAACAGCCCACTGACACAACACACCACTACAGCCACTCCAATGACAGAGGACAACATTAACCCCGGCCAAGCACGGCATCCACTGACGAGGGTGGAAGGGGGGGGGGAGAGGAGGGGGTCGAGGGTCTGGAAGCCGAAACGTACGTGTATGCATTTCACAAGCACAAAAGAAAAAGAGAAGGCCAGATGTATGAACACAGCAGATGAACACTGAGTGAGAGCTTTCCATGGCCCAAGGCACCGTAGAGGGACCAGGAGTTCATCAGGGGTACAGTGCAAGGACAGAGTCCCCTTAAAAGAGTTAACCCCCTGTTTCAGCTAAAAGGCAATTTTCTCTCTCTCCCTATCCCTCTCCCCCTCTCTCTCTCTCTCTCTCTCTCTCTCTCTCGACCTAAAAGGTCGGTTGGGATGAGAAAAAAACCTCTGCCTCATTCATATGCAGCGAATATATATGCATGTATATTGAATAGAGTGTGTGTGTGTGTGTGTGTGTGTGTGTGTGTGTGTTGTTCCTCTCGTACCTGTGGAGCTGCAGGTACTCTCTGGGTCGGTTCAGTAGGTGCAGGAAGCGGTCCACCACTTTATTCTTGCCCACGCCCTGCACACACACACACACACACACACACACACACACACACACACACACACACACACACACACACACACACACACACACACACACACACACACACACACACACACACACACACACACACACACACACACACACACACACACACACACACACACACACACACACACACTTAGTTCAACAGTAACAGCCAAACGCCACTGAATCAGACCCAATGGAACTGTGCTGCTAGCGGCCTTTTGACGGAGTAGCGTTCTGACAGAAGATGCTCTCCCAATCGTTTCCCTCCAGCCGACCGCGTGTCTCCCCCCCCCTGTGTCTCCCCCCCCCCCCCCTGTGTCTCCCCCCCCCCCACCGGCCTGTCTGTCTGTCTGTCTGTCTGTCTGTCTGTTTGCGGATCGACCGACCGAAACTTCTGTGACGGCTCCTTCTGTCAGCTCTAAGCCACCCACACACACACACACTGATACTCACTCCACGCTCCACGAGACAGAGACAGAGACAGAGACAGAGACAGAGACACACACACACACACAGACACAGACACACACACAACGCCGAGGTCCTGACGTCTGGGTTCAGGACACCTACAGAACCTCTGTCTTTCCTCAACAGAACCCTGAAGAGCCAGGACAAGAGCCTGGTGCCGTCCCCATCGTCGGACCAGACCCTGCCTTGCGCCCCCTCCCCCACCAGCACCACTTAGTGTGCAAGAGGCGGAGGGAAAGGGGGAAGAAATGAGGGCATGCAGACCTTGTTTCATAACCTTCTCCTCACACAGGGCCGTCAACTGTGGCCTACTTCCACAAGCCTGCTGCTGACTTCCTGGAGATGGGCAGCCGGCAGTGTCTGCAGCAGGCTTACGTGATTCAAAATAAATATAATAAAAATAATCCACCCAAAAAAACATCACATTAATTTGGGGTTTGTAATTATTACACATGGCCAGTCCCCTTAGGGGTCATTTCTCAAATCAGGCTAAAATCAGGAAATAACAGATAAAACTTATAAATGACATGGCTCCGCCCACTCACCTGGTTTCCAACCAATAGAAGATGTTCCCCTAGCAGGAAGTCTTTCAGCATGTCCTCCATCACCATCAGGTGCTGCAGAGACCATCACAAACTGTTCATTCATGGACACAGACAATATGAACCATCAAACATTTGTTGTATCAGATGAAGCTCGAGAGGTGTTACTGGCCTACATGGCCAATGTGCTGAAATAAAATAAATATATACCAAAATAGTCCCACACTGAAGGTAACTTTCAGCGACATAACATCTGGTTTGGGGCTATGAGCTGAAACTAGGAACTGCTTATTTAGCTTCTTTCTTGTACAGCTCACATCTAGGATGTCTGCGAAAACAACTGAAAACAGGTCACTGAGAATCAGGGCAGGCAGTAAAAATACTCTTTCTCCCTCCCTCCATCCCTCCCACCCTCTCTTTCTCTCCCTCCTTATATATCCATCCCTACGTTTGGTGATCTTGTATTTCTGTCTGGCTAGAGTTCATTGGTACATACCAAGACTGACATCTGGTGGGATGGTAGGGGGAAATGTCAGCATCAATAAATAAAGACATGTTTACCAATAATAATAATATTAATAATAACTAATCATTTACATCAGAGTTTGAATCAAGGAAAAAAGCCTGTGCCTCGAGAACACCTAGAAAGGGCGTGATGTAGTCATGTGACTAGTAGAAAGAACTTTGATTCGCCTCTGGTTGCCATGGCGGCAGATAAGAGACCCTGTTGGTTGTCGGCGTTTGGAATGTGTTGGGGACGGATGCGACCAAGCCGAGCGCTCACCTGCTCGTTGTCATAGAAGAGAACATCGGGGACCTTCATCTTCTGCCCGGGGTTGTAGACGGGGGCGGACACTCTGCCGATGGTCAACACACCGTCTTCCACCGTACCTGAGGAGACCAATGCATCGGCCCTCACTGGCACGTACAGTATCTGTGTGTGAGTGTGAGTGTGAATGTGAGTGTGTGAGTGTGTGGGCGTCCAATTTAGTCGACTGAGTCAAGCTGTGTAATTACGTGATTTGACATGGCACCAAATTTGGGTGTATTCGATATCTCCGAGGAGGAAACCTCAACCAGGTGCTTGAGGAGACGTGAGAGACAGGTGAGATGATAGGTGAAATGACAGGTGAGGTGACAGGTGAGATGACAGGTGAGGTGACAGGTGAGATGACAGGTGAGATGACAGGTGAGGTGACAGGTGAGAGACGGGTGAGAGACGGGTGAGAGACGGGTGAGGTAACAGGTGAGGTGACAGGTAAGATGACAGGTAAGATGACAGGTGAGATGACAGGTGAGATGACAGGTGAGATGACAAGTGAGAGACAGGTGAGGTAACAGGTGAGGTAACAGGTGAGATGACAGGTGAGGTGACAGGTGAGATGACAGCTGAGGTGACAGGTGAGATGACAGGTGAGGTGACAGGAAGTGGGCACCACTTACATCTGAGGTTGGCGGTGACTTCGGCCGGCGCTGGGCTCTTCTGTATGGAACAGTTGGACAGATTCTTCTGAAGGGAGGAGCGGGCAAGGCTTGGCAGGAACCTGCACACACACACACACACACACACACACACACACACACACACACACACACACACACACACACACACACACACACACACACACACACACACACACACACACACACACACACACACACACACACACACACACACACACACACACACACACACACACACACACACACAGTTATTATCCCTGGTCACCCAAATCCAAACGGGTGAAAGTGTTCATAAATTAAAAGTTGTTGTTTTAGTCATTACAAATGTGCTAAAGCATACATACAGCATACTAATGGTTTGGGCCAGTTGTATTTCAATACAGTTTATCACAGGTGTTGCACAATTGTGGGCTTTGACCCAGGCCTCGTTCCTCGTATATATGGGTATTTCTAAAAACATAGTATCTCTCTGCGTTTTCGTCTCCTGTCCACAACAAAACAGCATTTCAGGTCCATAAAAACGCCCTGGATTCACACGAGGGAACTGCCGTCACACACTGAGCATGTGCCAGGAACAAGGGCGGACGGCCAGTGTGTTAACGTGTTGCTAGTATTGTTAGATGTAATGGGAATGACATGTTTACAAGTCAACCACCATGACTCCCATCATTACACCGCATTTCACCATGCTGACTTGTGAGAAGAGACCCATCGATGTTGCATGCTCCTAATGTTCTTCTGTGGTGTTTGATATACAGTGTTATCGCCACCTACTGGCCCGGCATGCCTTTGTGAGCGTTTTTAATTGTTTTGTTGCGTTCTCCTGTGGGCGGAGGTATGTTCCATGCACCTGGAGAGGCAGGCCTTGTTGACGGCGTGCTCGATGCTCTCCTCTGGGTACTGGGAGAGACGGCGGCAGACCCTCAACAGCTGTCTGGTGGAGAGGGAGGAGGCCAGGGACTGGGCCTGCGCGCACACACACACACACACACACACACACACCTTAGTAAACAAGTGCATGTAAAGAGCCGTGATGAGTATACGTATGTGTGGGTAAATGTAATGTCATATCATGTATAATGTGTATAAATACCGTAGGGTCGTTGGTGGAGCGCAGGCTGTGAGCAAGGTTGAGCAGCTGCTCTACCGCCTCTGTAGGGGCATTTGGCGTCTAGGAGCAAGGGAGAGACACACACACACACACACACACCACACACACACACACACACACACCACACACACATTTAGCGTACATGCAAAGCACATTCTTTATTATATACTGTAGTTATACAGTATTTGTTATTCTACCCCCTTTCCACCTTTGATCGGTTACTTTGTTGTCATGACATCATACCTCCATTCATCATTAATTGTTTATTATATTTTTATAAGAAATTCAGTTTCAACCATGAGCCAGGTTTTGTGTGTGTGTGCGTGTGTGTGTGCGTGTTGCCGCAGAGAGGTAGGTGTTCTGCTCACCAGTCCCCGGATGAGGCTGGCTTCCTCGGCCCTTGCCAGGGGACTGACGGAGTGGAACAGGAACATGGTGAGCAGCTCGGGGCCCAGCCACTGCTGGCTTCCCCCAGCCCCACCGCCACGGGCCCCCACCACAGGGGGCTCGGCCAGGGCCAGCACCCTGAACGACGGGTGGATGGGGAAGATGGACCTGGGGACAGGCAGGCATCACCAGAAAGCAACCAGAAAGTAAAATTAACAAATAGTTGACATACTATAAGGAAAAGTCTAAATAGTGTGTGTGTGTGTGTGTGTGTGTGTGTGTGTGTGTGTGTGTGTGTGTGTGTGTGTGTGTGTGTGTGTGTGTGTGCCCATTACTCAGCACCATTTATTATTCCAACTCTATCAGGAACCTCCAACATCAGACAAACGAAGACAGAGGTTAAGTTGTACAACAACAGGGGAATGCATACACACACACGCACACGCACACACACACACACACACACGCACACAGGAGCAGAGGAAAGGGAAGCGGAAGTGGTCTTGTTTTCATTGAGACTCTCTCTCCCCCCCCCAGCCACAAACATCCTTCCTACCAGTCAAGGTGGAGTTAGGAGACACACGCATACACAGACAGGGTGTCCTACATTATAGCCTCCAGGCCGTGTGGCTGTGTACATATTAACTCACACTTAAATAAAACAATTAACTATTAAAGTATTAAGGTTACATATCAGTCAGTTTTAACAAAACAATTAACTATTAAGGTATTAAGGTTACATACCAGTCAGTTTTAACATAGGCAGGCAGGCAGGATGGTTTTAATCCACAGGCAGTGAGCTGCTAGGAGTGCTGCCACTCATAACATAGTCATTAACATTACTCTGTCATACTTTGCTGGACTTATCATAGTTACTGCACTGTATTTATGATGCTGCTGAACTACTGGCACTTTGAATACTTTTTAATGATTTTTGCACAATTCAACACATATCATCCTTCAGTCACTTTGTTGTTCTTTTGGTGTTCATTGTTATTGTATATATTATTTAAACGTTATTGTTTTGGAGATTCATACTGGCGGGAGGGAATGGGGAGTAAGCATCCCATTGGACTGGTTGCAAATGGCCAATACAAAACTTATTGTAACCATTCAAAATCACCCCAACATTTTTTAAACATATATAATATATTGGAAAAGTCATTCAAATAAGGGACTGTAGGCCTTGATGTGGCTGGGCTTGACTATTTAACACCAACTTTATTCTTGGTTCACCTTAAATACACTCGGCAGGAACTCCCTCTCTCCCTCCCACCCCTCCCTTTTTCTCTCTCTCCCCTTACCTCTCTTGTTCACACTACACATGGCGGTCCCTCTCGCATTCTCTCGCTCTCTGCCCTCTTCCTGTTATGGTGGTCCGGCTGAAAGCAGGCATTGTCGCCTTGTGAAGGGAGCACACATCTGCATCTACAGATTTAGAGTTGACCTCTCTCCCACCACCATCCCCTCCCCTGAACCGCACATAACGCTTTATCACGTGTCTGAGGGGAGTCGGCCGGTGTGTGTGTGTGTGTGTGTGTGTGTGTGTGTGTGTGTGTGTGTGTGTATTTGCCCTGCCCTACCGCCTCGCAATCAATATTGAACAGACTGCGGGAGTGCGTCTCCAGTTGGGATAATATAATGCCGTCTTTTATACGCAGCTGCAGACTGCGTATAAACGCAGCAGACAAAATAGCACATAATATCAACATTGTCTGAAACAAAGTGAGAGGCAAGGGGTGTGTGTGTGTGTGTGTGTGTGTGTGTGTGGCAACAGGCAGCTTGCACATTTATGCAAATATGCAAGTTAACTACCAGTTGCCACACACACACACACACTTATGTAACCCACACGTCGAGTGTTAACAATGGCACCAGTCCAAGTATTCGTGTGTACAAGGCGAGGGACGGAGCGCTTTCATCTCACATCGTCACATCTCACACGGACAGCGAGCTCCCTTGTTCTAAACAACATGGACCACAACCAGACATCTGTGTGAACACTGGAATGGACCGTGGTCAAAGCTGGCATGTTGACCCCCACAAGGAAACCCAGGTGACGGGGGGTCACCATATCCACCAGTAACAGGTCACTCCACATGCAGTAGCACGTGTTTAACCTATAGGGGGAGTCATCCTACGCCAACCAATGTTCAAGTGTGATTGGGGGTTTGGTTGTCCCTTCAGTGTGTGTGTGTGTGCGTGTGCGTGTGCGTGTGTGTGTGTGTGTGTGTGTGTGTTCCATACCGGTCCTGTAGCTGCTGGTCAGTCAGCTGTAGCTGCTCCTTCAGGGTCTGGAAGCGGTCCCACCTGAGGAGCCTTGTGCCGTCGTAAAGGGCCAGCTCCCGGTCATGGAGGAGCCTGGAGGGGGGTACAACACATTTCACTAGTGTGTGGTGTGTGTGTGTGGTGTGGGTGTGTGTGTGTGTGTGTGTGTGTGTGTGGTGTGTGTGTGTGGTGTGTGTGTGTGTGTGGTGTGTGTGGTGTGTGTTGTTGGTCTGGAGGTTGTATGTCTGGCACTCATTTTGAAAAAATAGCATCTGGATATATATATATATATATATATATATATATATATATATATATATATATATATATATATATATAAAATATCAAATGTGCCATCAAATGTATTTCAATAATGATAGAAACATTGGCATTACAGTAAGTCTACCTATTTAAAAATAACAGGTGTCTCTGTGCATGTCTGTGTACGGGTGGGACACATGCCAGTGTGTGTGTGTGTGTGTGTGTGTGTGTGTGTGTGTGTGTGTGTGTGTGTGTGTGTGTGTGTGTGGTGTGTGTGTGGTGTGTGTGTGTGTGTGTGGTGTGTGTGTGTGGTGTGTGTGTGTGTGTGTGTGTGTGTGTGTGTGACCTGGAGAGCACGGCCAGCGTTCCCAGGTTGACCCGGTGTATGCCGTCCAGAACCAGCAGCTTGCCCTCCTGGGCGGCGCTGACCAGCGGCGACGGCCTCCATGCGGTGTCCCCGTTGGGCAGCGTGTACCTCTGCTGTAGCAGGTCCCGGGCCGTCATGTCCTAGGAGGGGTGTGGGGGAGAGGGAGAAAGGGAGAGAGGGAGGGGGGAGAGAGAGGGATAGAAAGAGAGAATAGTGAAAAAAAATACAAGTTATAGCAAAACTAGAATCATAACAATCACATTTTGGGAAAAACTGAAAACCACAAAATGTTAACCCAATAACTACATATCTACCAAAATTGGACACAACACAAAACACACACATAACATTAATAGTGTTGTAACAGACCCCTTTATCTTTACAGAACATACAATAGCCTATTGCATCCTTCTGCATTCCATTCCAACTTTGAGGTCAAATGTCCCCAGGTCAATTTGAGGTCAATTTCCTAAGGGGCAAAATCCTAAAGCCAGAGTCCTTAAAGAGTCTCAGAGTCAGCCGTTCGACCTAAGCCGCATAGAAGGTCACGGCTGGGTCAGAACACCACGATGTACAGCTGCTGTATGTGCAACATAGCACATACCAACAACAACAGCACAGGGGACTAAACTACGAAAGATAAGTCTACTACTGTTAATATGAATGCTTGTGAACTGCTCTATTTTTATGTTTGCGTACCTCAGCGTTATGCTATTGTCTACTTCAACAAATGTACTCCTTGTAAGTCGCTTTGGATAAAAGCGTCTGCCAAATGTCCTAAATGTAAATGTACTACCTGTGCCCTGATGCATTCTGTCAAGGACTACCAGGTTCAAGGTTAGTTTTTGTCCACAGGCAGTGACCTACTGGACTGCTAGGAGTGCTGCCACTATCATAACATGTCATTAACATTACACGGTCATACTTTGCTGGACTTTCTGGACTTATCACAGTTACTGCACTGTACTGCTCTGTATTCATGATGCTGCTGCACTACTGGCACTTTAAATGCTTTTAAACTTTTTGCACAATTCAACACATCAGTCACTTTAATGTTCTTTTGGTGTTCATTGTTATTGTATATATTATTTAAACGTTATTGTTTTGGAGATTCATACTGCGGGAGGGAATGGGGAGTAAGCGACCCATTGGACTGGTTGCAAATGTCCAATACATATATTTTATCTTGTATACGAAAGGAGCAAACCCTTAATTAGTGTTCTGAGCAACATGAGGGTTTGCCCTACGGCGACGCCTCTGTGAAAAGGCTCTGTCGCAAAATGGGATGAATTAAGTCTAAAAGGAAAACGCATCCAGACAACGATGTCAGACAAGTCAGACAAGGCCGGCGAGCCGTTTAACTAAAGAAGGAGGGCAGCCAGAGAGAAAAGAGGCTTTGGGTCTGTGTGTTCTCTCTGGGCCCGGCTGACAGACATAATTCAAGAGAAGGTTCAATGCGGTGGTTCCCAACGACTTTTAACCCCGTGGCCCTGTTTTTTTGGGCCAGAGGATTCTTTTGCGACCCCAAATCTCTTCCAGTGTAAGGCGTGCATAGGCCCCCCCACACATTGTTTTAACCCTGTAATATCATCGTGTCCCAGTAAAGAAGTACGTAGCAGTTTGCTTATGGCTACAACTTGTTAGTCAGTATAGAATTACTCTTGGTATATAAATAATAAATGGTACGTTAATATCTATCCTATCTATCACGCCCATTTGGCTAATTGATGGTTGCTGTTATAGAAGCACCATCGTTTTCCCGGGACCAATGGAGCCAAATCAGATACGGTGTAACAACTAGAAAATGTTCAGTTTCCGTTTTAAATCAAGAAAAGTTTGGTTCTTGCTGAGCATGCATAATGCATAAGCAGAATGTATGCGGTTGTTCCCTGGGCTGATTCCTCAAACGGGTTTTCCTTAAACTGGGGGTTTTTTTTGGAGCCGACATGACAGATTGGCTCACGCAGGAATTCCGCAATTCCCAGAGCAAAGGTGACCCCTGACCCCAGCCGGCTAAAAATAGCTGCGGCATGATGCATGAATACAAAAGCCCACAGCATTAAACACACACACACACACACACACACACACACACACACACACACACACACACACACACACACACACACACACACACACACACACACACACACACACACACACACACACACACACACACACACACACACACACACACGTCATCCACACGCCTAACACACACACACACACACACACGTGCGTGCGTGTGTGATCCCTCCCAACTAGCAAGGTCCAGGTACCTATGATCAGTACCAGATGTGTCGCCTTGTAAACGCCCCCCCCCCCCCCCCCCCCTTCCCTTTATATACACACAAATACATATATATGTTACATCCCTTCCTCCACCCCAGTAGCTCAACCTTTACAACATACCCCGAGCCGTGTGACCAGCTCCAGAAGGGAAAAGAGCGATTTAATAAAGACACGTGTCCCTGGACTCTGACTGGATTATCAGCCAATCAGTGCGGCTTCCTGCAGGCTGAGAGGTATTCCCCCAGGCCTGTTTGGTTTGTAGTCCCCCCCCCACACACACACACACACACACACAGACACAGACAGACACACACACACACACAGGCACACACAGGCACACCGTGCAGACTTAAAGGAGGAGGAGGAGGGATGGACGTTATGGACGGTGACCCCTCCCATTGACACTTTACAGGCTCATGGAATGCTGGAATGTTAGCAATGTGGTCCCAGGGTTCCTCTTTCCTCAATAAACTAGCGCTTACTGACATGAGCAGTGTGTGTGTGTGTGTGTTGTATTTTCTACAAATTTACTTTTAATCGATTTATGACACACTTAATGTCGGTGTTCGGAAAGAGTAATAACAATAATAATATATGCACCATTAATTCACATTATTCCCCTGTGACACCCTTAGATCAATAATTGTATTTTAATTTTGGAATGGAAAAGTTTCCATTCTTTGATTTTATTTTGATCCAATATTTGCCGGTTCCGTTGGGTTCTGATCATTCCTGAGAACGCCAGTGAGAAGGTTCTGGATGGGAGTGCAGATGGGAGCGGCCAGTACCTGGTAGAGCATGAGGGGCTCCATGTTGTATCCCAGCATCTCTGCAAACTCCCTGGCTATCACCGACTTGCCGCAACCCTGAAGGAGTCAAAATATTGATGGACATCTCTCACCAAATGTTCAGGTGTTTTATGCGCGTTTGTTCGGTAGTTTCACTGCGTCAGCGACTGCACCTTGGCTCCGATCAGACACATGTCTTTGACCATGTGTGACGTCATCATGTCAGCCAGCAGCTGGGCCTGGCTTGGTGTGCTGATGAAGGCGGGGCTACTGTTGGGTGCCCGCGGTTCATTGGTGCCGGCTGGGACCTGCAGCACCAATAGCAAACCAACAAATTAAATGTATTGAAATGGCTGCGTCACATGACAATACACATACACACATAATACATACATACATACTCAAAATATACACTTTTCTCTGTAGAATCATTGCACAAAAACCCCAGCGCCGGTTATGATTTATCTGCAGGGCTGATTTGGTAAAACGGGTTGGGCAGGTCTGGCAACCGGAAGGTTGCTGGGTCAATCCCCCAGTCCTCCTAGCTAAGTGCTCCTGAGGAAGACACCCCGACCCTAAGTGACTGCGCGGTCGGTGTGTGAATGGCTGAATGTGAGGCATTAACTTGTAAAACGCTTTGAGTGGCCAGTGGTCAGAAAAGCGCTATATAAATGCAGTCCATTTACCATGTGTAAATGATGGATGAGGACTGAGGACTCGGAGGAAAGCATCCGCCAAACCGCATGACGCATGTTCCAGCTCACTCCCAGCCAAAAGAGTTCCAGCCAACATTAGTGGAAAACCCGGCAACAAAGGGGGTGACGACAACACTGAGATAAACACTAATGTTCAGCTAACTCTGGGAGGATTCTTCTCTTTCAAGCAGTGACTCTGTGAAATTGTCTTCTTGTGTGTGTGTGTGTGTGTGTGTGTGTGTGTGTGTGTGTGTGTGTGTGTGTGTGTGTGTGTGTGTGTGTGTGTGTGTGTGTGTGTGTGTGTGTGTGTGTGTGTGTGTGTGTGTGTGTGTGTGTGTGTGTGTGTGTGTGTGTGTGTGTGTGTACGGATAGGAAGCTGGACTCCGGAGACGCGGCGGTCAGCTCCAGACCTGAGGTCAGAGATAAGACGACAGCGCGCCCCCCCCGATAGGCCAGGCTCCTGCTCCCTGGGTCCGTGAGGTCTGACAGAGCTGAGAATGAGTGTCTGTCTGTCTGATACATGAATGGACCACGGGCTGTTTGTTGGTGGGGGGTAGTGGGGTGCTTTGGACGTGGAGTAAGGAGGTTTATTCAGATGACCAGGAAGGGTCTGATTACAAACGGGTCTTTCATCTTGCTCAGCAACCGTCTAGACTAGCATGCAATGCAATGACCCTGAAAAATCTGGACTTTCTCTCATGGTTCTCATTTTCTCCATGTGCACCTTGGGAGTAGTGTGGCTTCATGGGGAACGCAGTCCAAAGGGTGTTTGTGACTGTGTGTGGTGTAACAAGAGGGAGGGTTTTACAGGTGTCAGAGTTTAACGGTGCCACATATTTGTCTCCACGTTTCCCGTGGTGTTTACCTGACAGTTGACCTCCTTATCTGCGATGCTTAGCGTGACGAGCGCCTGGCCCTCGGTGGAGGGAACGACCCGCACCACAGTGCTGGGAGACGCTTTACCACGGCCATCCAGGAGCTCAAACCTCTGCAAAGCAATGCATAGTTAAACACACATGGGGGTCTGTGGAGAGGGAAAGTAGGTGGGGCACGTGAGTGGGTGAGTGATTTGTTTGTTTGTTAGTGCGTATGGGGGTCTTTACACTGAGGACCCCCTCCACGGCGGTGTGTCCTTCCTTTCCCAGCATGCTGTGGTACGGGTACAGCCTCTGGACCAGCTGCTGGGAGGCCAGCATGGGGAAGACATTCTGCAGGGAAAGCACAGAAGAATTACCAATACATATACACTACACACTTTATACTGTTTATGTGTAATGTCTTGTTATTTTGTCTAGCACATTTGGAGCAACAACATGCCACTGTACATTGTACACTGTGACAAATAAAAACAAATGTATTATCCACACACACACACACACACACACACACACACACACACACACACACACACACACACACACACACACACACACACACACACACACACACACACACACACACACACACACACACACACACACACACACACACACACACTACAGTAAAAGCCCTTTGGTGGATGGTTTTCTCCATGCTTGTTTTCCTTGTTTGTGATTTACCACACCATGAGTGCCTATACTCTCAGGGCGAGAGGCCCCGTGGGAATCTACCTCCCCCTCGCCCTGGCAGGGTTAATGTTGCTCTCTACCAGTTGAACGAGACAGGGCCATTATGCTTGAGGTATTGTTTGTAGTTTGTTTTGTCCTGGCTGTGGTTTTTCACTCATAAGTGGCGGCTGTTGTTGCGATGACTGCGGCGTGTTCTGCTGTAATGAGGCCGAGGGCCGTGGGATGGGCACTGGGAGATATGGGTTCAATGGTTGTTGTTTTGTTCTTGTTTTTCCTACGATTTCAGTGCAACTTGATTTTGTGTCCTGTGTTAGAAATGGCCTAGCCATCCATCAGAAATGAGTGAGTGAAATGCACTGTGGAGATGCATCAGTTTCAAGTGACTGCGCCTGAGACTATTTCCATTTTAGACCGCTCCCGGCTCATTTCTGACCATCTTCGTGATTGGTTACGGGACTACATCTTGCCCGTCAATCACAGGTGCGTGAACTGCAACGCTTCTCAATAGCAGAACACTCTCTCTCTCTCTCACCAGCACTTGGAGAATGTGGGTCAGGTTGTCGACGGGGAAGTCCGGTAGGCCCAGCGTAGACGACTCCTGGGAGCAGAGCGTGGTGGCCATGGACAGCAGCTGGGAGACCCTGGACCAGGGGAAGAAGCACAGCCGTCAAACGACCCAAGACTAAATAATAAGTGGTTCTAAACATTTCCAGCGCGGAAATGTTTAGACCCAATATCGAAAAATGACAGCAAGAGAACTAAAAACGTTATGTATGAATTTGGACAAGACGGGGTGGTAGAATACTAATTGGTCAAGGAACAGTTTATTATCAGATCCAGATACAGATCAGGATCCAGGAGAGTTCTTGGTGTGACGGAGGTATGTGCTCTACTGAGTGCCCTCTACCTGTGTCACAGCCCTGGCCTTACTGCGTTTAACCCCCAGTGTATGTTAGAGAGCCTATGGAGAGAGGCCTCCGGTGGAGCTACACCCTCCCATGATCAGCCTCACCGTGGCAAGGAAAGAGAGTCAGTCCAGTGTCAGTGCAGTCTGGATCTCTCTGGCCTGGCCTGCCTGTGTTACAGCCTTTTGTTTTTGCGTTTCCATTTATTTTAGAGGAGATCTGGTAGTCTAGTTTTTGCGATTCTGTATTTTAGTTTTGACGTTGGTTTTGGTTGCTGAAGAGCCTCAGCCCGGCGCTACGGCCCATGGCGTGGTTGGTGTTCCATTTGGCCAGATCTCATCACCTTTCTGTTCCCCCGTGCTCTGATTTGGGTGAGCTGTATCTCTTCAACTCATTCATTCATTGGTTCCTTTTGCACTTCGGTTATGTTCTGTCACATGGGTTTTCCCTTCCAAATCATGTATTTTTACTCCTATATATTGCATCAAGGCAATCAGGCATATTGTAGTCTCTGATCACCCTCAGATCTAACAACATTATCTAACAACATTATCTCCCAGGTCTTGCACAACTTTCAGCAAAACAAGGATTCACCTTCCTGGAGCGACGCTCGGTGCTGCCGCATACAACAACTCCAACTGGTCCTGTTCCAAAGGGTCAGAGTTGGAAGCCGTTACATAGGATGAATGCAGGCTCATCTCCACAAAAAGGTCATTATTTAATAATAACATAATTTAACAACAACAGACAATTAATCAGAATATTGTGAAATTGCAATATGGTGCTATATAAAAAGAAAGTGCAATATCCAAATTGCAGGAGCCATCATTTTTTTAAATGGGTAAGATGTGTAACTGTAATGCTATAACACCGTTCCTAATTAATGATCACTCCCACTAAAAGTGAATCATATTATCTGTTTGAAAAGTTGTTTGACCATATCTTTGAGCCCTAAGCGACAGCCCTAAGGACGAGTGCTTATCTGAAGAGAGCTCCTGACCCTGAAGGGAAGGTAGTAGATGTCTCGGGCCTGGAAGCGGGAGCGGAGAGGGGGATCCAGCGGGTTGCCCTTGTACTTCGGCACAGGAAGTCCCAGCGCAATGACCCGGAAGTCCTCACTGACGCGGACGATCTTCCAGGAGTCCAGCTCCTCTTTGGTGTGCTCCTGGAAATGCCACACGGATCCTTTTGTGAATAACTAAAAACGCCAAATAAAAAATATAAACTACACAACACATTTCTACTTATTATGATTTGCTTCAAATTCACAATCAACTTCTTATGTCTCTTCTGTTAACAGTAAAAGCAAGCCCATCCAAACATCCATGTGGAGTCCCTTCCCCCTCCCAGTAGTAGTTTTGTTGGCCGGGGTGTTGCGTCATGCCCCCTCCGTGACCTCAGCCCTCAGCCCTCCCCCTCCCAGGGCCCTACCTGCAGCAGCTTGTCATAGCGCTGGGAGGACATGAGGAAGCGGCCGTCCTCCAGCTGCATCTCCCGGTTCTCCAGCAGGTTGTTGAGCACCGGCAGCACGTTCCTCTCCGCCTTCTCCAGGCCCTCCAGAACCAGGATGCGCCCCTCGGTAGCCGCCCGCACCGCACACTGCAAAGGGAGGGGAGGGCGTTGGGGGAGGAGCCACAGGACCAATCAATCAACATTGTTCAATCAAAGCACAGAAAATAATTTGAGGGAACTCGCTTGGCAGAGCAAAGGGGAGTGGAGTTGGTCTCTGAGGGGCGAGTCAACCCAAAATAGATTGAGAGTTTTGTTGAGAGTATTGTTAGTACGGATCAATCGCGAGCGGCGCGATTGATCCGTACTAACTCGGCGGCGGCCCACGGCTCAAAGCATTCACGCTCAAAGCAGGGGAAAAAAAGCCCTTTCACTGCATCAAGCTTTACTGCCCACGCGCCATTCAACAATGAGAGCCGCCCATCAAGCCTTCCTGAGGATGTCCTCTGAATATTGTTAGGAAGGGCCTCCGGGCCACACCGCAAAACAGTCGGCTCTGTTCTAGGAAGGGGCCTCTGTTTTCCAACACCAGCACCACTGGATAAGCAGCTTCTATCGGGCTCGCCAAGTTTGTGAATGACCTTCAGTCTCTCTCTCTCTCTGCGTGCAAACAGCAATGTGTGTGTGTGTGTGTGTGTGTGCGTGTGTGTGGGGGACGTGCATATGCAGCCTCTGCGTGTGACCGTGCATATTTCTGCAGAAATCCAAACGGTCCGACTGTGACGTCAAGAGACAGGAAAAGCATGGCTGTCTGGGGGCACCGCAGTAGCCATATAATTAGGTTAACATGTAAATATGTGGCAGGTTGTGTGTAGGGGGGGGGGGGGGGGTAAAGCCATAAAGCAGGGACCAGATGCTCTATATTTAAACTACATGGCCACTTTCGGATGCTGCGAGGCTGCAATCACATCATTTTTAGAAATGCGTGTGACGCAGTACGGGCCAGCGGCAAAGAAACCCACAAGCGGTGCCGTTGTCTCCATGGTACAGCGTACATACACACCCCTACGCACACACCCGTGTGTACACACACCCCTACGTACACACACACACCCGTGCGTACACACACCCCCGTACACACACACCCGTACACACACCCCTACACACACAGACACCCGTACACACACACCCCTGTACATACACCCCCGTACATACACACCCCCGTACACACACACCCCCGTACATACACACTCCTACACACCCCCCCGTACATACACACACCCCCGTACATACACACCCCTACACACACCCGTACACACACACCAGTACACACACACCCGTACACACACACACACACCCATATATACACACCCGTATATACACACACACACACACACACACCCATACATACACCCCCGTACACACACACCCCGTACATACACCCGTCCCGTGACAGCCAGACAGTCGCATCGCTGTTTCACTTTTAGGTCCTCCCTTGCACTCCTTTTAATAAATCCCAGTCGCCGGGTGGCGGCCGAACAGACACAGATATCCTCCGATAGCCGAGGGACGGGTTGCGATCGGATTTTCTCCACACAGAATGATGTGTTGTGAACATGGGCTGATTCAGAAGGCCATGTCCGTCACTAAGGACCACAACCACCCTGGGCTCCATCTCTTCTCCCCCTACTGTCAGGTCGGCAATAATGCAGCATCCGTACAAGGACTTCCAGGTTCAAGGATAGTTTTAACACACAGGCAGTGACCTCCGGAACTGCTAAGAGTGCTGCCACTCATAACATAGTCATTAACTTTACACTATCATACTTTGCTGGACTTTCTGGACTCATTACAGTTACTGCACTGCACTGTACTCATGATGCTGCTGCACTACTGGCACTTCAAAATGCTTTTTAAATGCTTTTTGCACAATATAACACATGCACATATCACCCATCAATCACTTTATTGTTATTTATATTATTATTATTATTTATTTTATTGTGTGTAGTATTCTTATAGTATTGTGTTCTAGAATTCCATACGGCGGGAGGACGTGGGGAGTAAGCATTCCATTGTACTTGTTGCAAATGGCAAATCAAATTCCTAAATCTTGAATGTTGAATCCAGTGGGCTGATCTGCTCCGTGGCGCGTAGGCCTTGGTTTACCGTGGTGTTATTACTGCGACCCGGCGTTCTATTTGGAGCGTGCCGGTTGCCGTGGTTCACCGCGTGACACGGAAAGCTGTCTGGCGACAGAGCGCGATGGGAGGAGGCACACATGGCGCAATGTGTGCCCATTGTCATCCGCTTTACATGTGGGATGTTTATTAAAAGGGGGGGGGGGGGGGGGGAGGGGGGGGGTGCGTGTGCGTGTGTGTGTGTGTGTGTGTGTGTGTGTGTGTGTGTGTGTGTGTGTGTGTGTGTGTGTGTGTGTGTGTGTGTGTGTGTGTGTGTGTAGATGATAGGTGTCACGAGGAGGCATGAACGAGGAGGAGTGAAAGAGAAGGGGAAAAAAGGAAAAAGGAAGAAAAGAAAATAGTTTTTGGGGCTGACACATAAAGTCTTAATATAGGAGTCCAAATCAGCCCACACCCCTTAGGAATATGAGTCACACCCTCCCCACCCACTACCAATATACCCACTGTGTGTGTGTGTGTGTGTGTGTGTGTGTGTGTGTGTGTGTGTGTGTGTGTGTGTGTGTGTGTGTGTGTGTGTGTGTGTGTGTGTGTGTGTGTGTGTGTGTGTGTGTGTGTGTGTGTGTGTGTGTGTGTGGAGGAGGGAGGGCCTCCTGGGAAGCACCACCCACACAAACATAGTCGCGTGGGCGAGATTAGCACTTAGCACTGAGCTCCACGAGAGAGCATGTTAACATGCATGTGTGCATGGTGCTTCCTAATGCTTCTAACATCACACACACACACACACACACACACACACACACACACACACACACACACACACACACACACACACACACACACACACACACACACACACACACACACACACACACACACACACACACACACACACACACACACACACCCACGCACGCACGCACGCACGCACGCACGCACGCACGCACACGCGCACACACGCACGCACACGCGCACACACACACACACACACACACACACACCCCACACACACACACACACACACACACCCCACACACACACACACAGTTGACCAGAAATGAGCCAACTTCTCACACCAATTAATCCAACCAGTGAACGGTGTAACGATACCGTGCCAGTTTCCATGGAAACAATGGACACCTGCCTTCATTTAGATGAAGATGGCAGGAGGTGAGTAAAAACACAGGGAAAGGAGGACGGAGGAGAAGGGGCTCATTTGCAAACTTTGTTAAGCGCCTGTTGTTGGCGCAGCTGTCACTCCAGTGTGTCCAACAGCTGGAAGGCCAGTCAGAGATGAGTGGGGGAAACGGTTCAAAAGGCTTCAGTAGGCCGTTTTAGCGTCCGGTTATCTTTAAACGGGGGCTAAGCATTCATTTTGAATGACAATGTTAAAATAACAACCATAAAAATACACACTTGGTGTGTATTTCCCAGCACTTGGTGACACACCGTATCGCAAGGCGCTACTGTCGGAGGTGTCGGCAAAGACTGTTTGCAATCGTGTAATTATGTAATTATGTACATATGTGTAATAAAAAAAAATGTTGTTCTTATTCAAATTTTTTAATTGTAATTCTTGTCATTTTTGTTACCTGTATATTCCTGTAATTGTGAGCACATTTTTGGAGCTGTCTATAACAACTCACTGTTCATTATACACATATGTACCTTATGCATGTGACAAAATCTGACACCAAATCTGAAATATGAATCTAGATCAAGTCATTCGCCGGTTCCTTCCCCCAACTCCTGCGCTATCCGTATACGTTCGAGGGGGTGCTCCTAGTAATGAAATACCACAGAGCAACTTTATTTGCCTTTTTTTTTTATTAAAGTAGGATTCAGTTTCCCTGGAGACAGAGTTATTTTTAAAGCATAAGTCACTGTGAACTAATTAGTGTTGGATGACATGACGCTGTAACGTGCGGCTCCCACTGTAGTCCCATCGGCAGGGTTCGATGGGACTACACAGGTGGGACCCCCTGATTGGTCGCCAAGCCCTTTACTGCACCCATGAAAGTGAGAGGGGGGGGGGGGGGGGCAACAAGAAGCTGTCGGTATCCATAGTATCGAAAACCGGATGCAGCAGATCTGTGAAACTTGCGTGGATTGGGGATGGAGATCAGGACCACTACCCTATCGTTCTGCCCCGCACTACACGGTCCTGTCCCATAACAGACCAAACCATAACAGTTGTGTCTACAAGCTTTAGGTAAAGTGCATCAGTTCAAGTAAATGATATTCCAAGTTATTCCTCCCAGGAATTAGCAGCAACCAACTCTGCACGGGAAGTTGTGTTGTGAGGCTCCATCAATCATTGTTCCAGTACTGCACAACACAGTTCCCTACAACGAGGGCCGGGCGATACAGACTAAATCTTCTATCACAATGTCAGTCATTTAATATCTCGACATATTGCGATATATCATTTTAAATATATATATTTATATAAAAGAACCACATGGTAAAGCCTATGTATGTAGACTCTTGGGTGAATAAAATACAAATTAAAAGTACTGAGTATTTTTTCATTATATTAGGAGCTGGTGAAGAATGAAAATGATAACATAGATAAAGGTAAACCTAAAACAGTTTGGAGTATAGCAGCAATAAGGGCTTGACAACATGGACAAAATCTAAAATATAGATTTTATACCAAATACCTCGATATTGAAATTGCGACAATATTGTAAGAAAACTTTAAAAGGAGGAAAAGACCACACTTATCACAATATCGTGAATCTAAGATGATATATAGTCTCATATCACGATAGATAGAATATCAATATATTGCCCATCCCTATCTATAACTGCATAACTGTAAACTTAACAGCTTTTAATATAATTTTGGGCAATGGGCAACAAACACCCAGCGGGATTGTGTATAACGGGATTACGTTAAAATGCTTTAATCACTTTACATTCATATCCTCCCAATATTGCCAAGAGATGACTGCTTTAACGCTTGCAATGCTAACCAGTGACTATCAAACACATCGTGAAATGTTGCTTCTACCACTGGTTGTTTGCAAAAATTGTGTTTGTCATTGCAATTAAAACCGCAGACAGACACATGAAGCATGATGTCTCTCTGGGTTCACAATATACACCCATAACCCAAGAGATGACGTTATCTGTGCAGGCCTACCTGGTCTATGTAGAAGGCTGTTCCAGAGCGGATCTCCCTCCTTTGTTTCAAGTCTGTCTCCGTTGTGTCCCTAGACAGAGACACATATTCCACCTCACGCTTCGTCAGCTCCTGGTAAACAAGAGCACACAAGTTAATATAGAAGTAGCTTAACATTTGGTATGAAAGACAAAGAAGTGGAATGTTTGTGAGCAAGTTTACCTATTACCTATAATAATCTATACATGGACAATGACATACATGTATTGACCCTGACATGCATGATACAGCCGAAAAGAAACCCTTGTATGCAACTGTCACAATTCTTTCCCTAAAAATATGTCTTGTGTGTGTGTGTGTGTGTGTGTGTGTGTGTGTGTGTGTGTGTGTGTGTGTGTGTGTGTGTGTGTGTGTGTGTGTGTGTGTGTGCTGACCAGGTACTGCATAGCGATGGAGCGTCTCAGTGGTCCTGGGGGTCCGATCAGAAAGACATCCTGGCCCAGCAGGTCCTTCTGCATGATCCACCGCAGGTGCTGAGCCACCGTCTGAGGCAGTGATCCTGTGACTACCAAACACATTGACCAATGTGGTTATAGTATAATATGGTGGTTATTATAATGTGTGTGGCCAGTGAGTTGATATTATTCCAATAATAAAACACTGTGTGTGTGTGTGTGTGTGTGTGTGTGTGTGTGTGTGTGTGTGTGTGTGTGTGTGTGTGTGTGTGTGTGTGTGTGGTTTAACAAAGCAGCAAAAAGAGAGACAACATTGGTAAAATATGGCGTTGAAATAACAATGAGATGATAGGCTATAAGGCATACTATACATACTATGCTTGACTGGAACTAGTTCTGGATTCTGGGGTGCTTTGATCTGATAGGAGATCTCTCCGATCGTCACAGTCTCACCTACAAAGATACACATACACAATGGTGAATATGAATATGCAACAACCAGAAACGGAAAGAAAGGACGGTCAAAATCAGAAAACATCCGTGCAAAAGTAGGCTCAATACCTGACGCGTATTAAACACTTAGTAAACGTAATAGAACTAGATTCAATGTGTGCCTGGCATCTCGTCTGACCTTTGACCCACTTCCAACATGATATGTTGGAAGTGCAC
Organism: Muraenolepis orangiensis; assembly: GCA_027704905.1. NCBI lineage: Eukaryota > Metazoa > Chordata > Actinopteri > Gadiformes > Muraenolepididae > Muraenolepis > Muraenolepis orangiensis. The sequence goes on along the minus strand of CM051015.1, from coordinate 5,753,083 downwards.
ACGGTGGATAACCTTGGATTAATACAGGTATTAATACATTAATAACAGGTAGGAAAACCGGCTAGGGACCGACGGGGTGTCGACCCCCATCCAGGTGAGGTTACCTGAGGAGGTGCTGACCCGTCGGACCTCGTGTGTTCTCCGGGTCCATCCCTCCCGGCCCACGACAGGTCCCAGGATATTCCTCATTCTCCGAGCAGCGACGGCCGCTGCCGTACCTTTGCACAGCATTTGAGAATGCATTTCCAATACACTGTGTGTTAAGCAGCAGTATAGAGATTTTAAAATCGCCAAATCGTTGGTTTTATCATTCTGATTTCATAACTGTCGTCGGTTCGGTAACTGACTGCATGGATGGCTCGATTTTTGACAAGGCGGAAGATAATACTCGACGGACAGCTTGTGCCACGGCATATGCTTTCCGTAGTGAAAATGTTGGTGATATTTTTTTATGTTCCGACGAGATAATGGTAGTCAGATTTTCCGCCTAACTATTGTGTGTATCCTTATTTGTGGACTTTATTCGGGATCAATATTGAATGCCATGTCATTAACATTAAGAGGTATTTTTATTGGTTTTGTTCTTGCTTACACACATATTTGGCCATGCTCTATGACAATGTTATAACAATAAGAATACAGTACAGCAGAGTCAAATAGAATATAATGTAGATGGGAACCCAGTATAATAGAGTATGCTATGAATAAACTACAATATATTTGAATACAGAAGGGTATAGTCGAATTGAACAGAGTAGGATAAAATGTGACTAAAGAGAAAGTCGGATCTAAATGTGATAAATAAATGGTGTGCCAATTGTAAGCCCTCCTATCTCACAGCGAGCGACTCCTTCCCTTGTGGTCCAAGGCTGCTGGGTGTTGTTGATTTATCATATATACCTTTAGATCGATGACGTAATGTACATTATCTCTGTCTCTCTCTCTCTCTCTCTCTCTCTCTCTCTCTCTCTCTCTCTCTCTCTCTCTCTCTCTCTCTCTCTCTCTCTCTCTCTCTCTCTCTCTCTCTCTCTCTCTCTCTCTCTCTCTCTCTCTCTCTCTCTCTCTTTCACTCATTGCCTCTCCCCTCTCTCTCTCTCTCTCTCTCTCTCCTCTCTCTCCCTCTCTCCTCTCTCTCTCTCTCTCTCTCTCTCTCTCTCTCCTCTCTCTCTCTCTCTCTCTCTCTCTCTCTCTCTCTCTCTCTCTCTCTCTCTCTCTCTCTCTCTCTCTCTCTCTCTCAGCGGGTTTGACACTTATCACGTGTGTAGCTTGTGTCAGCCCCTTGTGAGAGAGAGAGAGTCGAGGGGGAGACGAGAGGAGGAAGAGGAGGAGGAGGAGGAGGAGGAGGAGAAGGAGGAGGAGGACTCGTGTAGTAGTGAGTGGACGACGCGGCTCCACATCATCCCTCATCTAGTGAGAGGCATCTATGAACCATACAGGGATACTTGCCCAGGTTCCAAAACCCCTTCATTCTTTAGGTTTCGTGTCCCCCCCCACCCTGAAGCGGACCCCATGGAGGAGGTCTACCATTACACCCGGAGCCCTGCTTGGGAGGAACTGGTCAGTACATTGTTTTACAACAAAGGAACTCTGTTACTTTGTTTTTCCACAGCTCGTGGCGAGCCGGGTCTTGCGTGGTACGTGGAGCCCGTCGGCGACTATACGAAGAGATTCTGCTCTCATTAGCTCTTTTACAGGTTTAGGACGTATCTTTTTTAGACCTTGTGTGTATTTCCAAACGATGTACACTGTTTATTGTAGATGTTAAACTTCTGTTCTCTTCTCTTCTCCTCTCATCTTCTCTTGTTTTTCACATCGTCGCATTTCTCCTTCATTCCAGAGCTTATGGCCATTCTGTTATCACCACTAATTAATCTAGTCTGTGTTGTGTTATCTTTCGGGGTTTATATTTATTTATTTGTATTTGTTATGAATTGTGCCTGTAAAAGTGACGTTTAAGCATGTTTGATGTAAGCAGATGAATTCCCACGTGTATTTTATTATTATTAAACCAACCCCATCACTGATGGGCATTCCACGTTTCAATTGCAAACCATTATTAGTGTGTATGTGTGTGTGTGTGTGTGTGTGTGTGTGTGTGTGTGTGTGTGTGTGTGTGTGTGTGTGTGCGTGCGTGCGTGCGTGCGTGTGTGCGTGCGTGTGTGTGTGCGTGAGTGCGTGTGTGCGCGATACTGCTGCCACACCAGTGACACACACACACACACACTGCTGGGGTAAAACAGCCACTAGGGTCTGCCGAGACGACCTCCTCCCGCGGCTCGAGGCGAAGGAGGAGGCGAGGCAGCCCGCCGAGCCGAGGCGGTCCCCAGCCTGCCTCTCAGTCGGATCCAGCCATGTAGGCAGGCGGCACACAACACAACACACCAAACAAACACACACACACACACACACACACCACACACACCATCGCGTTTGTATATAGTAGTCCGATATAGTAGACATGCTACAACCCCGTGCACGTTTTTGGCCCACAAAAACGCTCTAGAAACAACAACAACAACAACCACCACCACCAACACCACCCATCACCCCCACCACCACGCCAGCCGCGATTCGGCTAACCGAAGCCGGGGGTACGGGAGGGAGGATGACAGCGAGGAAAGGGGCTTTTCAGCCGCCGCTGTCCGGCCCCCGCGACCCGGGGAGAAACAGCAGAGGACCGGTCGAACGGTTCGCGGTTAACACCGATGCCGTGTGGTCTTTTTCCTCCTCTCCGCCACCACAGGACCCGGAGAGGGAACCCGCGTTTGCGGCTGGGATCCACGCCAACGTGGTGGGGGCCGCCTCCGCTGTGGCCGCCGGCTCCGGCTCCGGCTCCGGGGCGGCGGACGAGTCCTCGGACAGCGAGGCTGAGCTGCAGGAAGGACCGCAGAAACTCATTCGAAAGGTCTCCACCTCCGGTCAGATCCGAAGCAAGGTAATACATCAGTATCCGTATTGTCTTTAATAACAAGGGTTTGACACCTGGGGGTCTTTGACCAATATGCTCAGTTCAGTTGTAGCTGTCGTTAGTGTCAGTGTCGGTGGTCAACAGGTTCAGGCTCAGTACAGCGTCTATTTATTGTAAGTGAACTGATTCACACCATTATAAAGCTTCACATAATACCTATTATAGGCTATTATAGACTATTATTCATGTGTTATGATTATTCATATATTATATATGTTTTAGATGTTTTAGGATGATATCAATTTTTGTTATTATTTGTATTATTATGATGATGTATTGATGTGATATGTGTTTATTCATGTATTTCATTATTAACTTAGCCTTCATTGCTGGGATAAAAGTAGTGGGCCATATCAGTGATCTGGGATAATAATAAAAAAAGGAGGATGCTGTCTCGCAGTTTCCCCCAGACACGTAAGCTGTCCTGGCGGGCTCCCTTTACCTTCTGACAGTGTAAATACTGGCCCCTTCTCCTCGCCCAAAAGATTCACTTAATTATTGACTGCTCCCACTTCACCATGCCTCAATTATTTAACATGAAGGGTCAGCCTATATTTAGAGGCTCCGGCATCAGCCAGGTGCACGGGGGTGGTCGGGTTCTCCCTTCGTTAGGCAGATGACCCCCCCAGACTTTAGATATGGAGTCAGTGGGGTGCTGCTTGCCCTGGGCCTGCAGCCTCACTCGGTGGAGAGCCTTTCTGCTGTCCAAAGAAAGACCAGAGAAGTGGAGCTCAGGTCTTGTGTGTGTGTGCTTTCTACATAATGCCCCTTTTGGACAGTTTGTGTATATGTTTTTACATTTGTATTCAGCAACGAGGGAGTTACTGGAGCATGTGTAATTGTGTGTGTGTGTGTTTGTGTAGTGTGTGTG
>CM051015.1:5736744-5739244 GCA_027704905.1 Muraenolepis orangiensis | reverse complement strand
TCACAATATCGATATCGATGTTTTTTGTTAAACATATCCCATTTGATTTTCCTCTGTATGGCCCTCCAGCCCTACGATGAGTGACGGTTGCCGATCCCCGCCCATAAGTACAGCTGTAGATGCTATAAGAGCGATAGATGGTGATCGTATGCTGCGGTCAGCTTCAGTAACGTATTATGAGTCCAAACAAGACGTGTGTTGTTGATGTTGTCATAGAGTTAAGTCCATTCCCAACGCGTGTGGCGTGACCGTGCTGCCCTCTGTCTGCCCTCCGCTCTGCCCTCCGCTCTGCCCTCCACTCTGCCCTCCGCTCTGCCCTCCACTCTGCCCGGACACAGATTAAGGAGCCTGTTCTCCACTTCAATCAATCATGGAAGCTGCTTCCCACTGACCTTTAGGCTCCTCATGACCTCTCTCTCTCTCTCTCCTCTCTCCTCTCTCATCTCTCTCTCGCTCTCTCTCCTCTCTCTCTCTCTCTCCTCTCTCTCTCCTCTCTCTCCTCTCTCTCTCTCTCTCTCTCTGATCTCTGTGGTATTTGCAAGCTCTCTGAGCAAAATCTCACACCCATATTGCATTCACAAAATGCATTAATAAAAGGTTGTTTACATAGAGTAAAACTAATCTAAGTGAGGTCTACCTGGTTAACGGTAAAATAAAACGATATATATAAAAGCTTGCATTGGATTTCGGTGTGTGTGTGTGTGTGTGTGTGTGTGTGTGTTCATACAAGCAGGGTAGAGAGAGGGAGGTTAAGGCAAGGATGGAGGCTACCGGTAGTTGTGGTGGCCGAGGAGACGCAGCCTCCCAGCCTGGATCTGTGAGGACCAGAGGCCCGGGTCCACTCTTCACTGTCAGCTTCTATTACAGCTACCCCCAGGACCTGTATGTGTGTGTGTGTGTGGGGTGTGTGTGTGTGTGTGTGTGTGTGTGTGTGTGTGTGACTGGGGGGGGGGGGGGGTGTTGTGTTGAGTGAGAGAGGAGGAAGAAGGAGTGTGTCACCAGTTACAGAGAGGGACAGCAACTTAGGAAGTCACACACACACACACACACCACACACACAACACACACACACACACACACACACACACAACACACACACACACACACACACACACACACACACACACACACACACACACACACAATAGTGACACATAGCAGGCCAAGCAGCCAAGAGCACCGTAATGGCAGAGGGGGAGGCAGGGGAGATGGGGGGGTGGGGGGGGGGTGGTGCTGTTGTGTTGGCATACACCCCATTCTCAGCACACACACACACACACACACACACACACACACACACACACCAAAATAAACTGGACGGCATCCCTCGAACCAACCCCGGGGAGAGTGTGTGTTAAAACAGGCATTCCCTTTTTGAAGAATCCAGCACCCCCCTCCCCTATCACTGCAAACACACATACTTTCACGCACACACGCACACACACACACACACACACACACACACACACACACACACACACACACACGCACACGCACACACGTACAGACATTGTTTTAGCAGTTGTTCTCTGGCCTCTCAGCTGTGTGCTGGTAGTGACTCTGTGTTCTGAGCTCTGTTCGCCGGTCGAGACCCTACAGTCTCTGGCTTCCTGTCCGCCTGTCTGTCTTCCTGTCTGTCTTCCTGTCTGTCTGTCTGACCGCCTGTCTGTACGACCGTATATGCGTATATTTTTGCGTTGTTTTTGAGCCGAATGTGGCGTTGTCTTCCACCTGGTTGAGTCTCCAGATGATTCCCTACCCGTAATATAAACGTGATGCTGTACTCTTAACCAAAGGAAGGACGAATACCACGGTTATGCTACAGTAAAGATGTGTCCTCTTGCCCAAGTTAGGAGTAGGACGGATGAGAACGACATGGTGAACACAAAGTCACGTAGCCAAAGTTTGAATTTAAAACCCTTCTTTTTGTCACATATACGTTGTCTAAGGTCTAAGGTCACATCGCGCATGTTTTGATTCATGTTTAAATATTACAAATAATAATAACTCTAATACTACTAATAAACTTGCCCATAGGATGTGTACAATGGCGAACAATGGCAAATATTGTTTTTGCCAAAATTGCTGTCATCTTACCGGTTCGACTGTCTGCTACCTTCGTGTTTAACCTATGTAAGACGTTTGGTGTACTGTAGCGCTGCTTTGCTATGGCTGTAAATAAGTCCACCCATAGTCTAAGTTAAGACCTAGATAAGTTAGAAGGTGTAACCTTACCGTTACATAAGCGGGAACGTTTTCACAATGTTATGCTTTTGCCCTGCTTGATTCTCCTTCTCCTTTCCCCTGCAGTCCCTCATCTTCGACGAGGTGGACCTATCAGACGCCAGCGTTGCAGAGTCCAGCACGAAGAACGTCAACAACAGCTTCACGGTGAGTGCGTGTTACGGTTACGACTCTCGGGGTCGGCTCTCCGACCCGGGCCCAATGGAACGGGGGGGGGGGGGGGAACCGAGCGGTGTGCAAAGCGCTGGGCGTGCGG
>CM051015.1:5709244-5711744 GCA_027704905.1 Muraenolepis orangiensis | reverse complement strand
CATCTGCTGCCACACAAATAGTTTCCACCCAATCAACTTCTGCCAGTAATATCAGTTAGGAAAGTTACCGCATCATGGCTCTACTGCACACTAAGTGATTAGTAGTAGTTTGTAATCACATCACTCTACTACACACTAAGTGATGAGTAGTAGTTTGTAATCACATCACTCTACTACACACTAAGTGATTAGTAGTAGTTTGTAATCACATCACTCTTCTGCACACTAAGTGATTAGTAGTAGTTTGTAATCACATCGCTCTACTAAACACTAAGTGATGAGTAGTAGTTTGTATTCACATCACTATACTAAACACTAAGTGATTAGTAGTAGTTTGTAATCACATCGCTCTTCTGCACACTAAGTGATGAGTAGTAGTTTGTAATCACATCACTCTACTACACACTAAGTGATGAGTAGTAGTTTGCTGGTGGCTATGAATCAATAGTCAGTTTGTATACGAACATATAAGACCTCTAAAAGGAAAAAGGGTTTGCTAAACTGGATCATCAGATATCTATAGATTATGTCAGCAAGTTTGGGAACCACTGCTATAGTATACTGTAGTTTGAATACATTAGCTGGAAGTAGATGCTCGGCATGCTTTAAATGGACACAACACGCTGCACTACAGAAGACACATTCATTGACCGGATGTATTTATATGCTGTTATATATATATCGCGGACGCTTTGGTCCAACAGCAGCTTACAACGCATTGAGACAGACAATGTCAATGAGGAGCCAGTAGGACGTTTGGCATCCTGCTCACGGGACACTGGGGATCAAACCCAGTACCTCTCTCTCTGTCTCTCCCCTACACCCTCTCTCCCTCTCTCTCTCTCTCCCCCCTCCACCCTCTCTCTGTCTCTCCCCTACACCCTCTCTCATTCTCTCTCTCCCCCCTCCACCCTCTCTCTCTCTCTCTCTCCCCTCTCCACCCTCTCTCTCCCCCCCCTCCACCCTCTCTCTCCCCCTCTCCCCCCTCTCTCACCCCCATCCACCCCTCTCTCTCTCCCCCTCTACCCTCTCTCTCTCCCCCCTCCACCCTCTCTCTCTCTCTCTCCCCTCTCCACCCTCTCTCTCCCCCCCCCTCCACCCCCTCTCCCCCCTCTCTCACCCCCATCCACCCCCTCTCTCTCCCCCCTTCTCCACTCTCTCTCTCTCTCTCTCCCCCTCCACCCTCTCTCTTTCCCCCTCCACCCTCTCCATCTCTCCCCCCCCCTCTCAACCCTCTCACTCTCCCCCCTCCACCCTCTCTCCTTCTCTCTCTCCCCCCCCCTCTCTCTCCCTCTCTCTCTCCCCCCTCCACCCTCTATCCCTCTCTCTCTCTCCCCCCTCCACCCTCTCCATCTCTCTCCCCCCCCTCTCAACCCTCCTTCTCTCTCTCAACCCTCTCTCTCACCCTCTCCATCTCTCTCCCCCCTCTCAACCCTCTCTTCCCCCCCCTCCACCCTCTCCATCTCTCTCCCCCTCTCAACCCTCTCTCCCCCCCCTCCACCATCTCCATCTTTCTCCCCCCCTCTCAACCCTCTCTCCCCCTCTCCACCCTCTCTCTCCCCCCTTCTCAACTCTCTCTCTCCCCCTCTCCACCCTCTCTCTCCCCCCCCTCTCAACCCTCTCTCACCCCCTCTCCCCCCTCTCGTCTCTCCCCCAGTGGTGGACGAGCAGAACGCGCACACAGACGACACAGACCTGTCCTCCCCCCTGGAGCTCCGCAAGGACGGCGAGGAGGAGAACCACGAGAGTGAGAAGGACGAGGACACCAAGGAGCTGGAGATGCTGTCCTGTGAGTGGAGGAGGAGAGGCAGGGTGTGTGTGTGTGTGTGTGTGTGTGTGTGTGTGTGTGTGTGTGTGTGTGTGTGCAAGTGATTCGGTATTCCAACCTGTGGATATAGCTTGGAAAAAGGAAGAGGGAACTAGAGGGCCCTCAGTGGAGGGCAAACCTCCGCCACGGCAGAAAAGTCCCCTGGATCCGGATTCGGATCCAGATCTGCGCCCAAATCCAATCAGCTGTTCCTTGGCCCATAACTTATCTAACCACTAACAAGTGTTGTTCAATTCCGTACATAACGTTATCTTGCTAAAAGACAAAAACATAACCTCCTCCCATCTTTAATGACGGAGGTTGAAACGATAACAATAGAAAGAGTGAGGAACGATATCGGATCTAAATTGAAATAGTGACTCCTTTTTTTATACTTGTGAGTGCGAAAGCACGCACCACGGCGTCACGTGGTCTCCCAGCGCGCTTAACGCTGTACAACGCCACACCGCCCGTGTCTCCTGAAATCATCGCCCCGATCACGACACCCGAAACCCCATAATGACCTGGTTCATTACTCTCTACTAATCTCTCTCTCTCTCTCTCTCTCTCTCTCTCTCTCTCTCTCTCTCTCTCTCTCTCTCTCTCTCTCTCCGAGCTTCTCGCCAGACGCCACTCTCTGGCCCCTTGTAACGTGGCGAGCCAGCAGCAACGCGCTACCCTACCATGTGACCA
>CM051015.1:5699244-5704244 GCA_027704905.1 Muraenolepis orangiensis | reverse complement strand
TGCTGTCTTGCTCTCCTGCACTCTCTCTCTCTCTCTCTCTCTCTCTCTCTCTCTCTCTATCCTCTCTCTGTCTCTCTCTCTCTCTCTCTCTCTCTCTCTCTCTCTCTCTCTCTCTCTCTCTCTCTCTCTCTCTCTCTCTCTCTCTCTCTCTCTCTCTCTCTCTCTCTGTCTCTCTCGGTCAGGGTCTCTCGCTCTCTCTCTCACGCACACGCACACGGTATTATGTAACTGATGGGGAGAAAATAAGGAGAGGACATTTAATGGAGGCTGTCCAAGACACACAGGACAGAGCCTCTGCATGTGGACCCAGCAGTGTGTATGTGGACCCAGCAGTGTGTATGTGGACCCAGCAGTGTGTATGTGGACCCAGCAGTGTGTATGTGGACCCAGCAGTCTGTATGTGGACCCAGCAGTGTGTATGCGGACCCAACAGTGTGTATGCAGACCCAACAGTGTGTATGCGGACCCAGCAGTGTGTATGTGGACCCAGCAGTGTGTATGTGGACCCAGCAGTGTGTATTTGGACCCAGCAGTGTGTATGTGGACCCAGCAGTGTGTATGCGGACCCAGCAGTGTGTATGCTGGACCCAGCAGTGTGTATGCGGACCCAGCAGTGTGTATGTGGACCCAGCAGTGTGTATGTGGACCAGGCATGGGGACCCAGCACATTGGAAATGTGCATGTAGACATACAAGACAGTGATCTGCTTTATAGCTCTGCTGCTGCGGTCTCTAGATAGATAAACAGACACACAGACACACAGACAGACACACACACAGACAGACATAAATATATTTAGATAGATTGATTATGCAGCCATGCACTTCATCCCACAAATTGTTAAAAATAATATGTCTCCAATAGCTTAGGCAGGCATTGCAAGAGGTTTCTTGGTGTAGCCACCCAGTGGTCGTACACGAGAAGACAACGTGTGCCATAACACAACATCATCTCAGGTGTTCTATTACCAACCACTCACTCACTCCCTGGTGCCGTGAGATCACTGCACCAGTTCAACATGAAGGGACCGGGGGAGGCAGGACGTCCGTCTCACAGGAAATACCAAAAACACACAAGATGTCTCCAAATACTCTGGCTCCTTCATGTTGAATCGCACAAGTCACCTTCCGTGGCCGCGTGTGTGGGAGATGAGTCCGTATACATGGCGACAGGTAGTGTCGGTCGTCAATTGATAAGGTGTCTTTGCTCACAGATATTTATACGTTACCATACATTTTTTTCTAATTTCCGGACCATATACTTATATTTGTCCAACTCAATTGTAAATCCTGTTGCATTGGCTTTTTTTTATATATATATATGTTATATATTTGTATGTACTTAGTTTATACATAGTTTTATAGACTTTTTTTCTATCTTCTATTGATTTATTTTTTGAAGGCGCTGCCACTTTCACTTTCACTGCTCAACCTGCATGTGTGTTTGTGACAAATAAAGTTCTTCGACCTCTTCAGTCGGTCTAAAGAGGTAGCTATGTTTTCAACATTTTTTTCCAATATTGGGGCAGAGGTTGTGCTTTGTGTGCTGTTTGTTGGTCAGTTTGTTTCTCTGTTTGTCAGTTTGTCTTTAAGCAAGATAACTCAACACAACACAAGGAAAACACACAACTTGGAGGAGCTTGTTGTTAATACATTTCTTTTTACCTTTCCTCACAGATCTTCTGCGCCCCGTCGTTCGACGACAAGATCCTGGAGGTGGTGGCCGTGTTCGGCAGCATGCAGATGGCCGTGTCCCGCGTCATCAAACTGCAGCACCATCGCATAGCGCAGGTGACATGCTCACGCGCACGTATGCACGCACACACACACGCACGCACACACACACTCTTATTCATTTTCACTCACACATACTGTATATGGCTTTATCATTCGCACTCACACATGTATGGCTTTTTCAACCTGTGTGTGTGTGTGTGTGTGTGTGTGTGTGTGTGTCCAGTGTCGCACGGTGAAGATCACCATCCTGGGGGATGAGGGTGTTCCCATCCAGGTGGACGGTGAGGCCTGGATCCAGCCCCCCGGCGTCATTAAGATCCAGCACAAAAACCGCGCCCAGATGCTGACCAGGGACAGGGTAAGGCAGGGGGGGCAGGTCTGGGGTTGAGGGGTGGGCTGCTTGATACATATATATATATATATATATATACGTATATATATATATATACACACGTATATATATATATATAGAGATTGAGATTTCATTTCAGAGCTTTGGTTTGTCGGACTTGACCTCAGTATTAACGTCCTCCAAGGACCTTCTTCGTAAATAAGAATTCAATTATTCTAAAACAGTTTGTTGAGATTTAAACACATGCTTTCATGTGTATTGATGCAACATGTGTTTGATTTCGCTGTGCTTACAGCAATTTGTGGAATTGAACAGCTATTCTACCGATTCAAGCTGCTAGCAGGTGTTTTTATAAATTGCTGCTGCATACACACATTTATATATGTTTGTATTCAGCAGTAAGTCACAATAAAATCAACATCCAACATGTTTTTTTAGTGAACGCAATGACGCAGAAAACCTAACGCAAGTCAGAAAACCTAAAAAAGTTAAAACATCCGAGTTCTGAGTTTGTTTTCGAACGCGTCATTAGACCAGCTGACGAATACCCGGAGACAAAACTCCATATCCCATCAGCCCATGCTTTCTCTTAGTAAGTAATCCCACCTCCTGTGTTTCTTAACGTTTCTTGCGTTCCCTTCCCCCCCCCCCCCAGGCGTTTGAGAACACACTGAAGTCCTGGGAAGACAAGCTGAAGTACGACAAGGCGCCCCTGAGGCCGCACCTCTACCCCCAGCAGTCTGTGGACCTAGCCACGGAAGAGGAGGCCGCGCTGGTGCAGATGTGTGCCCGCGCAGCCGAAGAGCTCATCACCAGGTACACACACACACACACTCAGACACACACACACACACACACACTCAGACACACACACACACACACACACTCAGACACACACACTCAGACACACACATACACACACATACACACACACACACACACAGACTCAGACACACACACACACACACACACACACACAGACTCAGACACACACACACACACACTCAGACACACACACACACACACACACACACACACACACACACACACTCACACACACTCAGACACACACACACTCAGACACTCACATACAGACTCAGACACACACACTCAGACACACACGCACACAAACACACGCATACATACATACATACACACACACCCACGCTTTGTATCATTTGACCTTTGACCCTTTGCCAAACCAAACAGGATTTGCGAGGCGGCCAAGACCAACGGGCTGCTGGAGCAGGAGCTGGCGCATGCCGTCAACGCTGCATCGCACGCCATCAACAAGACACACCCCAAGTTCCCCGAGGTCAGTCGCCCCCCCCCCCCCCCCCCACACCCTCTGCCGATATCCTGCCGGCTCGTGTCGTGTCGGTGTCCTCTTTGTTCTATTGTTCTCAAGGCGTGGTGCCGCTCCTCTTCCTCCCTGCAGAGCCTCACCAGGAACACGGCCATCGAGGTGGCCAGCACCGTCAAGGCCCTCCACAACGAGACTGAGTCCCTCCTGGTGGGCCGCGTGTCCCTGGTGAGACGCACACGCACACACACGCACACACACGCACACACACAAACACACACATGCACGTACACACACGCACACACAAACGCACACACAAACACACACACGCACGCACACACAAACGCACACGCACACACACACGCTCACGCACACACAAACGCACACACGCACACACACACACGCTCACGCACACACAAACGCACACACGCGCACACACAAACGCACACAAACGTCTGGGTTTTACTGATGTTCACATTGGATGAATCATTCTTCAACATTAACAGATGATGATGACGATGGAGGATACTGTGTTTTAAGATACAGAAACAGGTTTATGGGTCATATTTAAGGATACGGAAACACACACACGCACACACACACACCTGAGCACACGTTAAAATATATAATACTTCTTTGCGTATGTTTGCGTGTGTTAGCAACTGGAGCCCCCGGAGGAGGAGCGTCTGTCGGGGGCCCTGCAGAGCGTGGAGCTGGAGCTGGGCAAGCTGGTGGAGGTCCCCTGGCTCTACCACATCCTGCAGCCCAACGACGAGGAGGTGAGAGGAACCGGCTTGCGCACACACACACACACACACACACACACACACACACACACACACACACACACACACACTCACACACTCACACACATACACACACACACACACACACATACACACACTCACACACGCACACCCATGCACGTGCACAAACACACCAGCACAGGCGGAGGTGTAGGAACAATAACTCACATCATGCCCCATAAGCAGCGGTGCCAACTGTGCCAAAAGCGTCACGTCATGTCACACAATGCATGACCCCCACACACACACACACACACACATAGATAATGAAGTGTGTTCCTTAGTTGTGTAGCTCATCTCCTCACACATACACACACACAGCTGTATACATGTCCATAGGCCCCTATGTTGATGATTGCCACGCGGCTGGTTCCCAGCGTAGACGAGCGGCTCAATGAAAGGCTGTAGGTTGACTGTGCTTGTGTGTCAGGACCACTCTCTGGAGTACGGCAAGCGGAACAGTCGCAGCAGCATGTTCCGTATCGGGCCCAAGTTCAAGAAGGAGAAGTCCGCCAAGAAGACCAGTCCTCAGTCAGGTAGGGGCGGGACCCACTTTCTCTTTTACAAACAAGGGGGGTTGGGGGGGGGGGGGGGGGGGGACTCCACCCGCCGCCCACTCAATCTGTTGTATTTCCGCGTGGAACCTTAGCGGCGGTCGGGGCTTCCGGGTCACCGAAAGGTTGACCGGATTGTGAAGGAAATGAACAAGACCGCACTGTGTGACTCTGTGTCTTCATTACAGGTGACTCTCTCTCTCTCTCTCTCTCTCTCTCTCTCTCTCTCTCTCTCTCTCTCTCTCTCTC
>CM051015.1:5659244-5696744 GCA_027704905.1 Muraenolepis orangiensis | reverse complement strand
GTGTGTGTGTGTGTGTGTGTGTGTGTGTGTGTGTGTGTGTGTGTGTGTATTTGTGTGTCTGTCTGTCTGTCTGTCTGTCTGTGTTTATGCTGGTGTGTGTTCCATAAGAATACAGCACAAGATGGGATCCACACCATATTGACAATACATTACAAAACAACACATACAATGGAAACTACTGTATGTTCATGGCGAGCCATTGCCTTGATGTATCAAGTCATTCATCCATTCATTCATCCATTCATTCATTCATGCATTCATCCATTCATTCAAGAGTTCAAGAGTTCACTCCATCATTGCCAATTGAGACTTAAGGGTGTATGTGTGTCCTTGTCTTCAGGAGGAGCCCTCAAGTAGCCATTTTAATAACTAGTGTAGCAGAAGAGTCTGCCACCAGTCATTGAAATGGCTACTTGAGGGCTTCTCCTGAAGACAAGGACACAGGGTGGTGAGGAATCCGGTGTGTGTGGTGGAGGCTGTTTTAACCTGTGGACCTTCATTAACAAAGGCCCACAGGTGTGCAGCCTCACCAGTCAATCAGTCTGACTGGGGCCAGGTGAGGCTGCTTCAACCAGACTCTAATCAGTCTGACTGGGGCCAGGTGAGGCTGCTTCAACCAGACTCTAATCAGTCTGACTGGGGCCAGGTGAGGCTGCTTCAACCAGACTCTAATCAGTCTGACTGGGGCCAGGTGAGGCTGCTTCAACCAGACTCTAATCAGTCTTGACTGGGGCCAGGTGAGGCTGCTTCAACCAGACTCTAATCAGTCTGACTGGGGCCAGGTGAGGCTGCTTCAACCAGACACCAACCACACACACTCCACAGTGTATAACACCTCGAGTTATGAAAGGTAAGTCGTGCAATAATGCGCCCTCATCACCCTCTCCGACCATATATATATATATATATATTTGGCCCCAGCTAAGTGGAAAACAGGTTGGCTTTCTGGAAGAGACACCTTATATCATAAGAACCAATACTAATGTCAAAGCAGGCAAAGGCATACGTTGTAAACAGCAATCTGCATATTCACCGCAAAACATGACCAAAAAAGCTGATTTCAATTTGATTTGAGTCGAGCTGGTACTACTTTTGAAAATGGTTTTGTTTCTGAAGTCAAAAGGCTCTGTTCACATTGTCTGTACCTTTGGGCTTGGAATCTACGAGAAGTGCCCACTTATTGAAAAGACACAGCTTCAACTGCTGTGAGAAAATAAATGTTGAACTTTGTCATATCAATAAGACGTAACCCTGGGCAACGTAAGTGAGAAAAGAGCCAGTGTGTCTGGGTGGGACTCACTCTCTGCTCCTCCTCTCCTTGTCTCTCTCTCTCTCCACAGGATCTGGGGATATCGAAAGTGGGTCATATGAAGAGAATCCTCCAGGGAACTAAAGAGCTGGCCAAAACCACCATGGTTGACCTCTGACCTCGGGGAGCGGCTGCCACAGAGGAAACGACGACTCTCTCCCCCCTCTCTCTCTCTCTCTTTCTCTCTCTCTCTCTCTCTCACCCGCTGCGAACAAAGGGGTTTGTGGGGAGTGCCGTTGTGGAGCAGCAGGAGTCTGTTGAGGGCCTCCGTAGTCCCGCGGGAACAGGACTCAAACAGTGTGTGTATTTAAGCTTTGTGCCAAAATAAGAAAAAAAAGATTGGAGAAAGCAGAAGGGGGGAAGGGGGGAAGGTCCGTCTTTCACAACAAAGAAAGACAAAGAAAAAGCCATTTCTCAGCAGTCCCATTCCCTCTCATGGCACACACACGGGCATGGCTGGTGGCTGGCCGGTGGGCCGGTGACGGATAGCCACGTCATAGTAGCAAAAAACCAAGGACTTCCAGGAGAGATCCCCGCAGGATGTGGTGGATAGTGTGTGTTTTCAGTCCCCGAGTGGCGCTGGGCGTGGGGGGGGCAGCTGTGTGAGTAGCTTAGTGGCTCTTCCCTCTCGGCCCGAGGATGCTTTGTTCCTCAGTGGAACCGTGATGGAAATCCTGTTCATGGGTGGGAAAACAACCGCATAAGAATCCAAACCCCAGTGACGGCGCCCTCTCTGTTGAAACGCGGTAATTGCAATGGCTGCTTTAAATCGGTGAACATTAGAGCGTGTTTTTGTTGCGTTGCAGGTTATGGTCGGCTTATTTCAGCCAACCGGAGGCCATTGCAATGACCAGGGATGACGCCGTCTCTCGGGTTTGATCTCTGTGTTTGGTTACCGTGGTGAGATGCTGTCGCATGACACGTTATTCGACTATAGATATGTTTATTTGCATGATTAGTGTTTGGTTTTTTTAAATTGTGTGTGTGTGCGTGTGTGTGTGTGTATGCGTGTGTGTGTGTGTGTGTGTGTGTGTGTGTGTGTGTGTGTGTGAGTGAGTGTGTGTGTGTGTGTGTGAGTGTGTACAATAATATCACTTGAACAAGTTTTGTATGACTTAAGTATTAGGATGCCATTTGTTACTACTGAAAGCATCTTTTTTTTTGGTCTTAAAAAAAAATCAAGCTTTTATTTTGTTTTATTTTGTTTTATTTTGTTTTATTATTTATTTTATTTGCATGATAAGTTGGTGTCAAAGTGGTGGTCCAAGTGCCATATTTTTCAATTGTGGTGTTAAAACGTGCTTTATTGGTAGAAATCATAAGGTTTATTGAAAGACACAAAGTTGAAAACCCATTGATGAGGTATGAGCATGAGGACTTTGAGCTGCAGACCGGACGTATCTCCGTCCGTACCAAAAAAGCCTGAATATCAAAGTGAATCTCCGGCGGGGTTGTAGGAAGAGACTTAGAGCTTTAGGGTCACTGCCTCAGGCTCACAGAGCTCAGGGGCCATCGGGACGTCCCGAAGGCCGACGGAGCGGACCTTCAGGGTTCATCGGACGGCTGTCCTCGCATCTGAAAGCCAGACACTTTATAGTGTAAGGGATTTCATTTGTGTTCATTCTGTAAAGGCACTTTCTTTCTCTAATTGCCTTGCATATTGTGCAAGCGCAAAAAAACCCTCATATCCGTTATTATACAGTTCCACTTTGACCTTTTTCCCTTTTTTTGTGTGTTTTGTTTCGACGTAGGAATATCAAAGTTCAAGTATTTTGCGATAACACTATTTGGAAGGTGGCCGGGTGGTTAAGTGTTGGTTTTGAATATATCGTACTTCAGATTAATTCTGCTTTCTTTCTTTTCTCTTTTTCTGTTCCTTTAATTACTCGGAAGATGTTAATAGAACTTTTCTTGATATGTCTGTAAGATTGAAAGCATTACAGGGTATATTTGTATATGTGATGAAAAAAACCGATATATATATATATATATATATATATATATATATGTATGTATGCACTGTACGGACAGTTTACTTGTGTATGCAAACACTGTTAGTGTGGTAGTCTCATGCCTCGGCAGAGGGCAGACTTTGAACGCATGGTCAACACCGTTCACGTTGGGATCGTGAACCTTGCACCATGACATCATTTTGTGGATTATTAATTCCGTTGTAATCTTTTGTACATGACAATGCTGTTGTATTTCTAATGGCGGTGCAATATTATATAGCTCTTTGTTTTAGAATGACCCCCCCCCCCCCCCCCCCGTAGACAGACACACTCCGAGACTCTTCCAGAAGTTGCTTGTAGATTGTGGTCTCATTCCTCTGTGCTTCCAAGATGACTCTCTCCGTCGGGCGGGGCCCACGGATGACTAGAACAGGCAGACGTGATTTGTTGTGCTTTCATTTAACCACGTTTGACCATGCATTTGTGTGTGTGTGTGTGTGTGTGTGTGTGTGTGTGTGTGTGTGTGTGTGTGCATGTGCGTGTGCGTGTGCGTGTGTGTGTGTGGCCTATGCATGTCTTCTTGTTAGCAGTGGCGTCCCCATACCTATCAGCAATTGTAAAGCGTATCATTGCCATCAGTCTGACTTTCCACTTTCTTTACTTACTTTGCAATGATTAGTTCACATTCAGTTTGCAATCTTGCTTTCATTTTTTTAACCGGTCCTCTGAGAGCAATATCATTCCCACTTGCATTTTAATAGCAAAGACTTGTTGTACCAAGTCCAACCCTTGTGTTGGACTTGTGTACCTTTCCAGTGCTTCCTGCGTAATGATATCACCTTAACGTACACTAGAAGATTATTTGGTAAAGTGTTCCTTTCCTGTAACGATTCCTGATATGTAGCAAAAGGCAGCTAAACCATACAAAATATAATCCAGTCAGATTTTTAATGTGGCAGATTCAGCTGCAGCTTTGTACTAGAACTTCCACTAGAGGGCGCCATATCACTCTGACCCGCTCCCAATTCTCTCTCTCCTTCTCTCCTACTTCATCATAATAAGTAATGCCGTTTTACTTTGCTTTAGCGGACAATCACGTGCTCAGTCAGGGCTAATCCATATAAAGATAGTAGCTCTGTTCAGACTCAAGTCAAACTTTAACACTCCAATCACGACACGCCTGACCCTAATGCCTTTCATTTACTAGTTCATCAAGTGTCTTTTTTGTTTGTTTGTCGTTGCTTCATTTAAACCCTAAACTCATGGACATATGAACTATGCCTTGGACTCACATCCAGAAGATGCAATTATATATTTATCAGTAGTTAGAGTAGAGGGGTAGGTCCGTGCCTCTCCTAATCCTATTCCAGTGAACTGGATTGAAGTGCACTTGAGTCCAGTGGTAGGTCTAGAATACGGTCTGAGTCACTGAGGCCTTGGTTATGTGAGTGCTTTAGGCGGAGGTAATTGTCTAGTAGGCCTGAGTCAAACTGCCTTGTTCTGTCAGCGCTCACAAGGTCCACCATCTTATTTTGTATGTGTATTTTTTTGTTGCACTCATCTACTATCACGGTCACTCATTTGGGTTTGAATGTGTATTTCATACTGACTTACAGGTTGGAGTCCCCTTGCCGTGTCGTGTGTGCTTGTGGTGTTTGAAACGTCCAAAGTGTCTGCCGGTTCCTATTAGCCCTCCTGTGCTGACTCAGACTGCAGGCGGGAGGGAGTTGGGTGTTCCATACACCGGGGAGATGCCAACCTTCTCCCTTGCTGAGTGTTCCAGTGGTCTCTCAATAAATGCTGCAAACTGCCTGGTTTTCATAATCCAAAATAAATCTATATATATATATATATATATATATAAACAAGGAAAAAGACAAACCCCTAAGCAAAGGTATCTTAAGACAACCTGTAGTCTCCTACAGGTTGAAAACCTGTGGTTTTACCGTCAGGAAATGTGTGTTTCATTTGTTTACATTAGTATACTATGGCACAGTTTTAATTTCTTAACATTTCTATAGGTATAAACAATATTTGCATATTTATTGCCTAAGGTTATATGATATGATGTGTATTGTGTTTTCACATTTGGAATATAATGTTACAGTTGTCACCTATATTAATATCTGGATGACTTTGGTAAAGTAAGTAAGTAGTTGGTAATTTTCATGACTACTAAGTGACTGTTTTCTGTGCCTTTTTATGGTTAGAATGCATGGTTAACTATTTATTACAATTTGGAGTCACTGAGATGTGTATTTTTGTATTCTGAATAAATAAATGGTCCAGCTTTGTTGTACATTTCTTGTGGTGCCTTAAAAAAGGCTACCTGTTCATATATTCCTTCTTCAATAAAACTGAATGAATACAAAATGGGGATGTCCTCTATGTTTATGGTAAATGGACATTTATATAGCGCTTTTCTAACCAATGGTTACTCAAAGCGCTTTACATATCAAGTCTCACATTCACCCGTTCATACACGCATTCAACCACCGACGGCGGAGTCAGCCGTGCAAGGAGACAGCCGGCACGTCGGGAGCAGTTAGGGTTAGGGTGTCTCGCTCAAGGACACCTCGACAGCTTTTGCTAGGACCTTTTGTTATCATCATCCTTCGTTAACCTATTTTGGGTTTTGAATTAGAAAGCAAAACGACTCTAGGCTATGTCAAGTAGACTTACTGTTTAAAACATAATGTATGACTAACTAATGTATAAAGAGCGAAATATTGGAATAGTAATAATGCTAAGGGGTCAAGATTGTTCTTGATCAGCCGTATATTTGTAATGTTAAAATAATAATAATAATAATAATAATAATAATAATAAATAAATAAATATATATATATATTTAGCTGACAGAATTGTGGCCAGGTTTATCATTTTCATAATGAATCCACTCACTCAATATATGTAAATGAATGATAGCCTACCTTACTTGATGAAATGATAGTATACACACAGCCAGCTGGTAAACAGGACATCTGTGACGTTTCCAGTTCTTTTGAAACCCCCCCACATAAGGACGAGGATCCACATCCTGTCTTCCTCTCTGTTCAACACACTTGGGGTCTGCACTGGTATGCACCAGATCCCATTGATCCATTTAATGGTTTGTTTGCACTTGTTTTACTGAAACATATCTGTTACCTGTTAATTCATATAATAATATAATCTCTCTAATCTCTCTCTCTCTCTCTCTCTCTCTCTCTCTCTCTCTCTCTCTCTCTCTCTCTCTCTCTCTATATATATATATATATAATTATATTTTTATACACGTGTCACTGAATAAAAACAATAGGAATAGGTGGTTACAATAAACGTTAAACAAAAGAAAAACACAAAGAATAAAGAATTTAACAATTAATAAATGTTATGTCGATTTCAAAATAAATAGAAAGGAAAGATGACAGTTGCCAAATATACTATACTCGTATAAGTAAACATGTACAGTAAGGTCTGTTGGGAGATAACAAGAGTTAAACAGGGAATCATTTTGTAAGGTTGAATTCGGCCTGCTTATTGGCAGCAAAACCTATTCAATATAGTGTGATCTTGGAAATATGTTTCTTATTGTTTCTTACAGTTTCCCTGTATTATATATTAGTATATGATGTGATGTGATGTGATGTGATGTGATTTATATGATATGATATGATTTTATATTATATTATATTATATTATATTATATTATATTATATTATATTATGGCAGTTCGACTGTTCTGTGCTCTATCCAATTTCCTCTGAGAGTGATTAACTGTGCCTGGACTCTGCTTGTTTTCATGCAAGGAAAAGAGGAAACGGTAAGTGATGGAAAATCGGATCCTCTTTTGGGAGTCGAAGGAGTCGACCGAATCTGCCACAGTCTCAATATATAACAATGCATGTTGCCCATAAACCCATTTGCGTGGAGTTGTCATAAAAGGTCAATCATATCATAACTCGTCTAATAGACGAGTCTAGATCATTCATAAGAATTCACATTTTCAGGAGCTGCTATGCTATCTGTACATTTCTGTAAGCAAACTTAACACATATAAGGGTGTGCGTAGCTGTCTCTGCATTGTAATACACATATGAACCCACATAAGAACCACTGGGGAGGATGATAAGTCACATTGAAGCGCACGGTCCATTGAACGCTCAGGCGCCGAGCGGTTCAACACCAACAGATCGGTTCAACACCAACAGATCGGTTCATCACCAACAGATCGGTTCATCACCAACAGATCGGTTCAACACCAACAGATCGGTTCATCACCAACAGATCGGTTCAACACCAACAGATCGGTTCATCACCAACAGATCGGTTCAACACCAACAGATCGGTTCATCACCAACAGATCGGTTCAACACCAACAGATCGGTTCATCACCAACAGATCGGTTCAACACCAACAGATCGGTTCATCACCAACAGATCGGTTCAACACCAACAGATCGGTTCATCACCAACAGATCGGTTCAACACCAACAGATCGGTTCATCACCAGCAGATCGGTTCATCACCAACAGATCGGTTCACCACCAACAGATCGGTTCATCACCAGCAGATCGGTTCACCACCAACAGATCGGTTCATCACCAACAGATCGGTTCAACAGCAACAGATCGGTTCATCACCAACAGATCGGTTCAACACCAACACCTTAATTTCCCTCGGGATTAATAAAGTTTCTTGAATCTTGAATCTTGAAACAGATCGGTTCATCACCAACAGATCGGTTCAACACCAACAGATCGGTTCAACACCAACAGATCGTCCACGGACCGCCCATCAGCTCAGCTGCCTCTCGCCATCCTGCTGCTGGAGACCCAACAGTGAACCGTGAGGTAAAACCATTTTTCCAATATCCCATATTTCCAATGTCCAACCGATAACGACAGCGACCGATTAGTCCGTGTAATACAGTGTGTATTTCCATCTCCACTAACGTTAGCCAGCTTATCGATAGCTATCGGCTGTCACCCTGAGCCGATAGGCCTGGCTGGCTGCTGCTAACCGAGGGGATTGACGGTTTATCAACAACCACCGCCTAATACATGTCACATCAATGGCTCGTTTGCTGTCCGCCTGTTGTTCTGTCTGTTCGCTGTCACCACACACACACACACACACACATACACATACACATACACACACACACACATGCACACATACACACACACACACACACACACACACAAACACACACACACCATAGTCCGGGCTCATAACAGGAAGTGGCTATTGTCGTTTCTACAGTAAGCTAGCTTGCCAGCAAAGTGTATTGTGTATTGGGGTATGGCTGCTGAGGAGAGAGACGACGTCAGCATCCTCCGCTAGCCTTCTGTGCTTCAGACGCCTTTCCACTGTGCCTTTTCCCCCGTCGTCCTCGCCATTGGTGGTTATAATAACGAACCATTTGGACCCAACAACAACAACAACAACAACAACAACGTTGACATGACAGTCATCAAATTTGACCAAAACATGGCGTTAGCAAACCCGTAAAACACGCTGCTGTCATGATTCATGGTTAATCAATGCTCTGCCTGCAGGTTACTGTACCATGTAACATCTCAGATAACCATGTTCCCTATCAACAGCAGTATGGCACTGCTGAAATATATATTGTTGTTTTACGCCTACAAGGGCGTCCTCCCTATGTATTGGGTCAATATTGATAACCGTGTGGCTAACCTTTGGGCCTAATGTGTCTCGTGACTGATATTGTTTGCTCTGCTCTGCAAGTTCTCACAGAGAACCAGTTTTGAAATTAACCTCATCCAAGCTGAACATCTAACACTATAGCTTACTTTGCCCTCAATGACCTGACCAGCTGAGAAGCTTTTATCTATCTCTAGGCTAACCCTTTCCCCCCAAATGACTAATTTAATCTGTAACAAGTAGATTATTAAGCCACATAAACATGCCATTTGAACCACACACACGTGTGTGTCCTTGGTGTTTTGGAATATCAAGGCTACATTGAGAAACACTAGAAATTGCTGCAGCTACCAGAGGGGTAAACATAAAACACCACAGGCTGCAAAAAGTACATTTTCAGAGAATTGTTGTTATTCCCCCGGCTCTCGGTCACAGCAATAATAGACGTCATTGTGACTGCCTTCTCCCTATGACCGAGCCGGGATGCGCTGCATAGTTGAGGTGAGCCAGCGGTGAGCGGTCCTGTTGTTTTTTGAGCAGAC
The DNA here is from genome assembly GCA_027704905.1 of Muraenolepis orangiensis. Lineage (NCBI taxonomy): Eukaryota > Metazoa > Chordata > Actinopteri > Gadiformes > Muraenolepididae > Muraenolepis > Muraenolepis orangiensis. The sequence goes on along the minus strand of CM051015.1, from coordinate 5,687,290 downwards.
CACCAAAGCACCCGGCGAGCCCAGCGGTCCTGGATCAGCCCGGGGGGGGAAAGCTAGTCGCATCTGCATTTTAGATATTTGATTCTTCTTCCCTTTCTCCCTCAGTCGTGTTTCTCAGGGTGTAGGATGTGCTGATCAATTGGTGTCTCTGCCTCGGTCTAGACTCAACATGTGCGCTGATACCTCAAAGGATGAAGCTTGGATTTCTAGGAGGAAACTCCCTCCAAGGACACAGTCAATATTTTCCCATCTCCGTCATGCTTACTAAGTGTGGTTTCCACCCAGCTCCAGTCCAGAGCATACACCTATGTTATCTCTCCGTGCTTTTTTGATCATGGATGCTCTCTGCTGGCGTGTTTGAGGCCTTTCAAAGGGAGTGAGGGTTCTCACTTGTCTGTGCTGACCTCACCACCACGACAAGCTCAGGCCTACTGTAACTGTTTTGATTGGTGTTATGATCTCCCAGGCCTGCACAGTGCTTTATTGTTGGGTGTTATGATGGCTATGAAGGGACTGTATCATTTAAGCTCATGAGCAACAACAGCTCTTTGCTGAAAATATTTTTCGGTAATGTTCATCACATGCATCTGTGTGACTTTTTTTGTTCGTTTTTTTGGCCTGCAGTCATACATTCTATTGCATCAGTCATCTCATGCGAGAGTCACACACTCTCAGCCCATAGTCACGGTGTAATCCCCCCCCCCCCCCCCCCCTCCTTTCTTCTGGCCTTGTCTCTTTGCAGGTGTGTGGCCTGGCCAGGTAGCCACAAACAGTCCTCCGTTGCCATGGACGCCTGCGCCCGCATTCGAGGAGTGCCACTGAGGACCAGAGCGTCCATTCGAAAAGAGGTCTGCCTACCACAGTCATGTGAAATGTATCTCTCTGGCAGGGATGGGCGATACATCAATATCATATCCATATTGTGATATGAGACTAGGTATCGTATTACAATACGATATCTAGTTAATGGGATCATTTGTTGTGATATTAGATTTTCTCCATATCACAATGCCCTACTCTACAGTACGCTACTTTACAGTAGTGTAATGGAACAATGTTGTAAAGTGTTTTGTTAGTTTATCTAACCAGCTATGAGGAGATTTTGAGATATATATATAGAAAATGTCAAATGCCGATGTTATGCCATTTTCCAACAGCTGGGTTCACCAGCCGTATAGCTGGTGGCACATGGTGTAACTGAAGCACTTAGGAGGCATTTCCTTTTGAGGGTGGCCTTCTGGGTTTATATAAATACAAGCGGTGGTGGTAATGATAATGGCCTCCAAGGTTTTATTTCAGCCGTGTTGAGATTATAGCCGGTCGGTGTCGAAACAGCACTTGCTTTTGGTGGGAACACAATAGTTTCAAATGTGGCATTGTGGTTTGTGGGTTCAGACGGTGCGCGACGGCGGGACCCAGTGTGTGAAGAGCCTTCTGAGGGTCAAGAAAGAGTTGTGTCGCGTGAGTGTGGAGCTGCAGAGAGGAGACGCTCTCCGGCTAACCCAGGTCTGTATTCAGACCACTGTAGCCTTTATGCCACCGACCCCCGACCCCTAACGCTAATGTAACGCATTTGACACTTTCTTTTAATTAATTTTTTTCAGATCCATTTTGTGTGTCTTCCTGGTCCCTGTGAAGGGAAGGATGTGTCGACACAGGTGAGGAGGCGTCACTGAGTATCAATCCACTGTACACTAGTTTTCCTACGGTTTACACACATGTGAATTTGTTATTTGCACAAGACGCAATTGGGCATGTTTTTTAATTCATTTTAATTACAAAAATAAATGAATTGGTGCCTGAAAAGAGAGCCATATTGTTCCATATTGACTCTAGTCCAAAAGAGAACTGGAGAACATCAATAGCAGGACATTAGGTGGGCGGGAAATGCATATGTTATCCACCTAGCTGCCAATTTATGGTCTTTCCTTCCTTCTGAACATGCATATTTGGGCATATTTTGGGCAGTTTTGAATGGTCAAAGACACAGTGTTGTATTGTATACGTATTGTGCAACCATGGTCTGTGACTCATTAGCATGATGGCTAATTAAGCAAAAAAAAAAGCAGTGCGTGACGCAGACCAGACCAGACGTCTTTTGACTCAGGAAAAAAAGGTTTTTTTTTGGAGAAGCGGCCCACTTTTATTTGCTGTAACATGCCGGTCCTCTCCGCTCTGCAGACTCTGCCCGCAGAGCTGTGTGACTTGCTCCGCCCCCTCGCTGTCCACAGCCTCCGCAACGACGAGGTGCTGCTCTTCAAGGATTCACGGCGGCCAGCCGAGGGAAAGGACCCGGGGTCACAGGTAGATGCAGATGGTTTCCCTTGTAGTCTCACGGAGGGTTTTCGTTCACAGGATCGGAAGCTCCGTGAAATCAGTGTGATTAATATGCCACCATCTTGGTACCGAGGCTTCTGGAATAACCAAGCACCTGGTTGTTATTTCTCTCGTCTTCATGGTAAAAAAAAGTACCAACACAGCGGCTTAGAATGTGAGTGACCTAACCCTCCTAGTTTGACGAGAGGCCAAAGTGGAGAAGGAAAGGACACACACTCACACAGTACAACACACACACACACACACACACACACACACACACACACACACACACACACACACACACAACACACACACACACACAACACACACACACACACACACACACACACACACACACACACACACACACACTCACACAGTACAAACACACACACACAGTTCCTGGTTGTTGCTCTCACACAAACAACCTACGTCGAGGCGGTGTACATTGCCTCCCATGTAAATCACTGCAAGATGTTTCGTTTGTCCAGGTTTCGCCTGGACAAACACAGGTGGGAGCACAGGCACGGTTTGTTTCCTTTACCGACAAATCGCGGCCGTGTCCTTCCTGCTTGTTTTCAACACTAGGCCTGTGCCCAATCTGTGGTTTGGGCATGCAGATGCAGAGGGCCCCAGCTCCCCAACCCACCCCCACACACCCTTAATATCCTGCTCATGCGACGTGCTACCAGCAGTGTAGATACAACAAACCCCCATGCTCCCTGATGCTTTCCATCCCCTGGCTGTAGGACAGGAAGGCGGTTAGGGTCCCCCGTGGGAAAGTGTGTGTGCGTGTGCGTGTGCGTGTCACTCTGTCAAACCAAAGTAGTCGGCAGTCAAGACGACTGCAGTTTGTATGGTCCCACGGTGCTCTGGGAGGGGGAGCCGTTGACAATCTGTCTAGCGGTTACTTTAAAATTCTGTCATATTTTCTCACTGTGTTTTGCATGCTTTAGACGATTGTCCTCTGGCAGAATGGAAATAAACCCCTAACATTTGGTTTCCTCTCTGTCTGTCTGTCTGTCTGTCTGTCTGTCTGTCTGTCTGTCTGTCTGTCTGTCTGTGTCTCTTTCTCTCTCATTGTAGTGCTGGCTGAGAGTGGTGTGCGTGTTGAGGCACAGTCTCAGCTCCGGGCCATGTCCTCAGACCATTATGGCCTCCCTTCTGGGCCTTCTGGGACGCTACGCAGCAGGGATCCGCTATGCCCTGGAACTGCAGGCCCTCCACAAGGGCACGACGGAGTCCAACCAGGCCGAGGAAGACGACATTAACCAGTCCGTCTCGTCCATCGAGGACGACTTTGTGACTGCACTGGAGCACCTGGAGGAAGAGGACACCAGAGAGTCCTCCTGTAGGTTTTAACAATCAAGGGTAGTCGGCCTCATAGACTATCTATGTTCCTCTCAAATGTGTTCCTTGCTAGTCATTTATATTTTATAAAATGTTTCAGTCAAATTAGGAGCATTGTGGATTTTTGGTAGATTGATTTAGTGTACAAATATGCATATTTAAACATACCCGTATATTACCCATATCATTTCTATAAATGTATTGTATGTGGTTTCAAATGTTCTACGTATTGTGTCTGTTTCTGCAGCTGCAGCAGCTCCGTATTACCATGGCACAAAGCGGGACGTAGCGTCCCAGACGGTTCCGGCCCACAAGAGACGAAAAGACCTTACAGGGTCGCGTGTGATCATCAGCTCCTCCGCCAAGAGGCCCACTGCCAGACACGAGTCTGGATCAGAGGTGTCCATCACGGTGCAGAGGCCTTCAGCCACTGAATCCCAGTGGACCCACTACAACCCCGGAACCCGACTCCCAGTCACCTCCACCCACTTCAGCGATTCGGAGGACTCTGACGGCTCCAGCCCCAGCCCTATCATCTTCCTGGATGAGGTGGGATACCAAAAGAGTCTGCTGGCCAAGTTGGACATTCCCCAGGTGCCCGGGGGGCCCAGGGACCCTGTGGAGGACTCGGACTCCGAAGTCAGTGAGTTCTTCGACAGTTTTGATCAGTTTGATGATGTAGATGAGCTGAGCTCTGACAGCTGCACACTCACCCTGCCTCTGGACCTTGTGAACACTTCCAACCAGGGTCAGAAGAAGAAGCCACCTGAGACCACAGTCGGTGGCTCCAAATACGTGTCTCGAGGCTGCTCCACCAAGTGTCGGAACCTGCAGAGCTTTGACCAGCCCCCCCTTCCTGCTAATGTGAAAAAGCCTACACCTCTAAAACCTGGGTCCCCCTACTCCCCAAACTCTGAGGTGCCTGACTCCCCCCGTCCTGTGCGGACGTCCTGTGAGGAGAACGGGGGGCCACTCTTCAGCCCTGTCAGCTCCTCGGCCTTCAGTCCTCTGGGGGACTCCGGAGGACCATTCGAGTACTTCTGGAAGTCGGAGGGAGACGTCTCAGAGCTGCGCAAGCCCCAGGACCTTTGTTCACTCTATAAGACCTACTCAGACTTTGCCAGTAGTCTGTCAAGGGAGATCCTGGGCTCGGTGTGTGGCTACCAGTCTCCGGTCGACATATCGGACAACAAGAACCTAAGCTGTGTCTGTCACAAGGAGTTCCAGAACCCCTCAGGCCACCTGATGAAGCTCTCCGAGATCCAGGAGGCTGTGACCATGGACAAGCTCCAGCAGAGGCCCCAGTCCCTGAAGGACGGCATCCAGCGATTTGCTACAGACTTGGTGGAGATGAGCCTTGGTAGTGCCCTACGTGACCTCCAGAAGGGTGTGTCCCAATGCACCACCACACTTTGCCACTTGGCTGCCAGGCTTACCTCCTCAGTCTTCCAGATGGCCTTCCACGAGATAGGCATGCGCCGCGCCTACGTACTGAAGGAGCGGGCCATTAGCGGCCTGGCCGGCTTCCTGGTCGGTGAGGCTGTGTCAGGGGCACTCAAGGAGTTCCTGCTGGTCAAAAAGCAGATCTTCCACAACACTGTGTCCCACTTTGCGGCAGACCTGGCCGAGGAGCTGGTGTTTGAGGGCATCATGGAGGTGTGTCAGTTCTCCCACCCCTCAACCCCTCTCACTCCGAGTGACTGGTCCTTTGGCCAAGGGAGAGGTGAGGCTGAGGAGGAAGACGACGATGACGAAGAAGAGGAGGTGGTGACATCCTATGCGTCAGACCTGTCCGAGTCGGTCATACAGGAGGCCTTCATCCAACTCTCGCAGGCTGACGTGGCCTTCACCAGCCAGGCGGCCATCAGTGTGTCTCTGGACAACGTCTGCTACGTCAGCTCCGAGGACACCAGCACACACACCTGCACTACCTTCACCGGTACACAGGTGTGCCATGCCGACCCAGCCACCGAGGGGACCCCTGGCCCCTCAGAAGGAAACGGGGTCTGCACAGTGAAGAAAGCACTGTATACAGTGTCCGGTATGGCTAGCTGCATTCCTGTGCCACAGGCAGGCCAAGCCCTTTCCCAACCTTCCGAAGAGACCTGTCAGTATAAGACAGCGCTGGCCCACACTTCACAGACCAGCCCCAAGAGGACTGTGGTGACCACAACCTCTTGGGATGCCACCGCTGCCACACAGACTGAGCAGTACCCCGAAGGACCCCCCACACACAGTCACCAGGGAGACGCCTCCGAAGGAAAGCCCCCTTTCCACCACTTCTCTGGCAACATGGTGGACATGATAGTCAGTGAGGCGTGTGAGCTTATGACCGCTACCAAGATGAAAAAGAGTTTTGGTGACTGCGCAGAGTTTTTCACCAAGACTATAGGGAGCAGGAGAGGCTCATCTTCTAGGCCTGGTTCGGTCAGCGACGATATTCCTGAGTCACCGTTGGTTCAGGGAGGTGGCCAGGAGAGCTTCAGATACGATGACAAAAACTGTGGGGGTGTGAATAACAGCAGCCCCCCCAAACAGATGACAGGAACACACATTGAGCAGTCAAAATATCAAAACAGAAGCAGTGGGGAGTGTATTATCCCTCGTAATAGTGGTGGAACAGGAGAGATGCTTCCTGTCACCATGGACTCTTTAGATTTGCCTGGAGCCAGATCGGGTGTCCTGAGGAAGATCTCCATCCCCAGAGATGAGTCAGCCCCAAGCTGTGGTCAGAAGTCCACAAGGACACCTGGCACCCCTCCCTCCAGTCCCCAGCAGCCCAGCGAGGTCTCTAAGGAGAAGCAGATCAGGCAGTTTTCCAAAAAGTTAAAAGGCAAGCTGGCCAAGGAGTTCTCTCCAGCGACCCCACCACCTACCCCCCACTACCAGCCAGAGCCTGGCCCTGGGCCAACAGAGCCTAGCCCTGAGGCAGACAAAGCAGACTTCATGGTGAAACTGATGCGGTCGCTGTCAGAGGAGGCAGAGGGCCATGCGCAGGAGGAAGAGGAGGAGGAAGAGCAAGAAGAACATGGAGAAGGTGGAGCTGGTGGTGCCCCCAAAGGAGGCACCTCCAGGGCAACGTCTCGCAGGATGTCAAACAAGGAAGCCTTCCACTATGCGGAACGGCTGGCCTGTCACATAATTTCCATGGCAACCGAAATGGACACCCTGATTGGGGCACAGAAGGAAGAGAATGAGGAGGAAAAGGATGGATCAAGAAACCCAGGAGGAGAGGTGAGGAGAGACAGTGTGGCTCAGTTCTCAGTGGATACCCTTAACACACTGTGGGTTTATGCCGGTGAGGTGGCGGGGGAGGTCATCGGTGAAGTGAAACGGATGGTCAACTCGGAACAGAAATGTCCCCATCACAGATCTCTTCGCAGGAGAAGCCTGGACAGACTTGTCCCCGAGTATCACCACCACCCAATGGCTTTAGGCCCTCACCATCCCATCTCCACCACGACCTCCAGCCCAGGCCTGTCATCTCAGTTCCCTAGCTGTGAGAGTGTGACTGATGAGTACGCCGGCTACCTCATCAGGGTTCTGAAGAAGGAGGGAGGCAGCAGGGAGCTGGTCCTTGACCAGTATGCCAGCCGTTTGGCATATCGCTCCATCAAGCAAGGCCTGACCCACGCTGCCCGCAAGATGAAGCTGAAATCTTCCACCGCTAATCAACTCCACTCTTCCAGGTCCCTGCCGGAGGATTGGAAGGCAGCCGGTGATGAAGCATCCCCACCCGGGGAAGAGGCTGGGGCCGGGGAGAGCAGCATGTGCACCTGCCCCAGGGACTCTGAGGAACAGCGCCATCGAGACTACACTGATTTGGTCAACTTTGCGGAATCCTTGGCGTACAACATCACCTACGACGTGACGCAGAAGCTGTGCCTGTCCCCCTCACTCCTGCCCAAGTCTCTCACAGACTCATGCCTTTACAGGAAATCCAAACTAGAAGATATGGCAGAGAATCTGATCCGAGGTGCCTTCTCCTGCCCCCTGCTGGGCAAGGAAGTAAAGGGTAGGCAATACCATAGCCTAGGCAGCCTGAGTGAGGGGGGCTACGGCAGTGGGGTGATGCAGGTTATAGAGCACTACGCCAGGAAAATAGTAGAGGACACTTTGGAGATGGGTCTGTTTACTGCTGGCCACGTGATACGGGAGCCCCCGGCTCACGACAGACACGCCCACACGGACAGGCTGTCTGAAGGCACCGCACTCGGGGACACGACTTGCTGCCACTGCCAGGTGCAGGCCTGCCCCCACTGCACCAAACTCAGAGTGCACCACCACAGGCAGGCAGGCCCCAGGATCAGACCCGGGAGGGGACAGGAGTACGAGGGCAGAGCAGAGCACCTCTCCTCTTCCCTGGAGATTCCCAAGATTCAGATCGACCTGGACCTCCGGGTGGCATTTGCCGAGGAGATGGTCTCCGTTGCCATGGAGACGGCCAAGCGTGAGCTGAGCAACACCAGCCTCAACGCCGATAGCGGCATCGGCCACGACGGGGCCAGCTACGCCGAGAGCCTGACCGCTGAGATTGTGACGTCGGCGTTGTCCAACCTCTGCCAGGCGGTGAACCTCAGGTACACACGCATACACTCGCACGCATCTGCTGCGTCTCCATCACTCCTAAACCACACATTCACTGTGACTCACATCCTCCAGCAGTGTGTGACGTGGTTGGTGAGAAATCACCCAGTCGTGAGCGGTACCACACCGCACCGTCTTCCCTGTTGAGAAATCTGTAAAAGTCTGAACCACAGCAGATGGTGTTCACCCAGCCTTAAATTGTTACACCCACCTAATACACCCAATACTGTTGATGATTGTTTTTTTTCCCTGATGCCTTTGGCTCGTCGGTAGTCTGTCCAGAAACATCGGCAACACCAAAGAGACTTCCAAGACTCTTTGGATAAAAGTGTCTTCTAGATGACTACATGGAAATGTAATGATGCTTCTTGTAAAATGTTCCTTAACATTAATTGTGTGTGTGTGTGTGTGTGCGTGCATTCACAGCTCCCCTGGAAGGGATGCCACTGAGTCTACGATGTCCCAGCAGCTTAGTGTGGGAGACGACAGCCTGGGCAGCTGGTCAAACCTGAGCTTCGAGGACGAGCACCCAGACGAAAACAGCAGCTTCCTCCATCTCAGTGACAGGTAAAGGGGACACAGTAGCTAGCCTCGGGTAAAGGGGACACAGTAGCTAGCCTCGGGTAAAGGGGACACCGTAGCTAGCCTCGGGTAAAGGGGACACAGTAGCTAGCCTCGGGTAAAGGGGACACAGTAGCTAGCCTCAGGTAAAGGGGACACAGTAGCTAGCCTCAGGTAAAGGGGACACAGTAGCTAGCCTCAGGTAAAGGGGACACAGTAGCTAGCCTCAGGTAAAGGGGACACAGTAGCTAGCCTCAGGTAAAGGGGACACAGTAGCTAGCCTCGGATAAAGGGGACACAGTAGCTAGCCTCGGGTAAAGGGGACACAGTAGCTAGCCTTGGGTAAAGGGGACACGGTAGCTAGCCTCGGGTAAAGGGGGCACAGTAGCTAACCTCAGCTAAAGGGGACACAGTAGCTAACCTCAGGTAAAGGGGACACAGTAGTTAACCTCAGGTAAAGGGGACACAGTAGCTAGCCTCAGCTAAAGGGGACACAGTAGCTAGCCTCAGTTAAGGGGGACACAGTAGCTAACCGCAGGTAAAGGGGACACAGTAGCTAGCCTCAGGTAAAGGGGACACAGTAGCTAGCCTCGGGTAAAGGGGACACAGTAGCTAGCCTCGGGTAAAGGGGACACAGTAGCTAACCTCGGGTAAAGGGGACACAGTAGCTAGCCTCGGGTAAAGGGGACACAGTAGCTAGCCTCGGGTAAAGGGGACACAGTAGCTAGCCTCGGGTAAAGGGGGCACAGTAGCTAGCCTCAGCTAAAGGGGACACAGTAGCTAGCCTCAGTTAAGGGGGACACAGTAGCTAACCGCAGGTAAAGGGGACACAGTAGCTAGCCTCAGGTAAAGGGGACACAGTAGCTAGCCTCGGGTAAAGGGGACACAGTAGCTAGCCTCGGGTAAAGGGGGCACAGTAGCTAACCTCGGGTAAAGGGGACACAGTAGCTAGCCTCGGGTAAAGGGGACACAGTAGCTAGCCTCGGGTAAAGGGGACACAGTAGCTAGCCTCGGGTAAAGGGGACACAGTAGCTAGCCTCGGGTAAAGGGGACACAGTAGCTAGCCTCGGGTAAAGGGGACACAGTAGCTAGCCTCAGGTAAAGGGGAGAGAGAGAGAGAGAGAGAGAGAGAGAGAGAGAGAGAGAGAGAGAGAGAGAGAGAGAGAGAGAGAGAGAGAGAGAGAGAGAGAGAGAGAGAGAGAGAGAGAGAGAGAGAGAGAGAGAGAGAGAGAGAGAGAGAGAGAGAGAGAGAGAGAGAGAGAGAGAGAGAGAGAGAGAGAGAGAGAGAGGAACTGTGGCTGTTGAGGTTTTGTCTCCATAGAGGCGGAGCCTGTCAACATTGAAGCTCTTTTCCCCGACACTGACTGTGCAAAGACATCCTTGTTTTAGCCACCGCAGCCAAATGAAGGGTACAATAATATTGTCGAAAGGTGTGTCTGTGAGCATTATCCTCCGTCCCTGGCGCCGTTTCCAAGGGAACCAAAGTCCACCATGTGTAATTCATTAGCTACTCTTCAGAACCTGACTGTGTGCGACTCACATTCACCCCAGCACGTCAACAGAACAGAGGGGAAAGAATCTTTGCTCAAGGGGTTTACATAGGCAACAAACCCACTGATTGACTTATGAACCGGCTGTCATACTGAATCGCTCCAAACCAATCCCTTCAGAGGGAAGCCGTGTCTGAAGCCCATGCCAAATGATGGAGATATTTGTTCAAGCGCCAGACGTGCACCCCTCCCTGTATCCTCCCTGACGCACTGTGCAGGTTTTTTTCAGCCAGCGAGCGACGACACCAACTAATTATAGAAACGTGTGTGTATTGTTATGCCCTCGTTGCCAGCCCAGATCGTCCTGCTGGAAGTGCGTGGGATTATCAGGATTATTATTATTATTATAGACAAGAATGTGATGAGCTCATACTGCCGTTGCCTACAGCATTTCAACATTAGAGGCATCGCCGCAATCAGGGATGGAAATGTACACGTCACTTTTCAGAGAGAAACGTTCTTAGGTTGTTGGAGACACACACAATTAGGTGTATTTTGACATTCAGGCCCTCGAGGACAGCTGGTGTGGCCGTTGCGCGTGAGGATCCGTCCTGCGAGCTCTGTATGTGGCTTTGTTGAGGAATGCCCTGCTCTCCTTGTCTCCCTAGCAGCAATGGGAACAGCAGTAGCTGGAGCAGCCTGGGCCTGGAGGGGGAGACGTGTGAGGACCACCTGTCCTTCTCCCCCTCGGACAGGTCGGTCATCACAGCTAGCTATGCTAACACACGCTAATCTGCGCTAAGATCACCTAGCCTAACGCATTCAAATCATTAAAAACACTGGATGCTTGCATGCCTCGAGTGGGACAAATTGTTCAAAATAATCAAGCGATCAAACAAGGCACTTTGACCTTGTCAAAGTGCCTTGTTTGTCACACATTAGAGGCTCAAAGTAATCTGCATGACCTCACTTTAGCACTGACTACTACATTTGCATGGGAATGTTTTTGCATACAAACACTGTGTGTGTGTGTGTGTGTGTGTGTGTGTGTGTGTGTGTGTGTGTGTGTGTGTGTGTGTGTGTGTGTGTGTGTGTGTGTGTGTGTGTGTGTGTGTGTGTGTGTGTGTGTGTGTGTGTGTGTGTGTGTGTGTGTGTGTGTGTGTGTGTGTGTGTGTGTGTGAGCATGTGTGTGTGTGAGCATGTGTGTGTGAGCCCACGTGTTTGTGCATGTTGGGTTTGTGCATGTTGCCTGGTACTCAAAGGTCATTGGATTTGCTTCCTTGCATGACTGATGTGTAGTGCTTGACGGTTGCTGCTTGGCTATGTAGTGGATTCCTCCCTATGTAGTGGATTCCTCCCTATGTAGTGGATTCCTCCCTAGACAGTAGCAGTGCATCCTAAATCTGTCCCCGAGATTGGCTGTACATTGCATTTGATTGACTTTGAGCTCATACAGTTGGAATTTGTGTCCAAATTCCAACTGTATGAGCAGTATAGTACCGTGGCGTCAATACAGGACCAAAGAACAGTTGTATGTTAGTTATTGATTTCATGTGTCGAGAATTGCAAATTCCTACAACCAAGAAATGTTGAAAGTGAAAGGCCACTTCCATCTGGAAAGCCAACTCTATGTCAATCGTCAGAGACTGGATGTATGTAGCCATGGGCTGTGTCAACGACACTTCTGATTTATCACATTTTAACAGAAGCAAAGGTGTTTTACCAGTTTGCCTGATGCCTCTTAATAAATCACCAATGCAAAAATACTTATTTGACCTTTTTATCTAACCACTCATTGACATTTAAATCTCTTTTTTGACCTGTGCGACCTGGCCAAGAAAGCCACATTAGACCACATGTTCCATGAGTAATAAGATCCTTGTGTTTAAACTCCTGCTGTGTCAGTGTCCCATATGGAAGAAGCCGCAGCACACAACTGTCCGGAACACAAGGAACACACCGTGTGTCCCTTCCTTCCCTTTTAATAAGGAATCGTCTTTCCTCCATCCCCCCCCCCCCGTCTCTCTAGTATCTTCCAAATAGCATCTTATCACAAGTGCGTCGATATCCACCGTGATCGTGGCTTGCTTGTTTGCTGTGAAATGCTGTCTCGGGGGCTGTCTTGCGCGGCTGTTAGCATTAGCCCTCGCTAATGCTACGGGACACCAGCGACGGTGTCCCGTAGCTGGCGGCCTGCGCGCTCCTCCGCTGCCCCTCCCCCCTCCCCCTCCCCCCTCCCCCCTTCCCCCCTCCCCCCGCCACCCCTCCCCCCTCCCTCCCACCGCCGGCGTCTCCATCTGACCTGTGTGGTATTTGTCACCCCGCAGCGACTGCACTGAAGACAAAGAGACTGAAGTCAAGGAGGAATCCAGTGGTAAGGATCTGTCTGTCTGTCTGTCTGCCTGCCTGCCTGCCTGTCTGTCTGCCTGCCTGCCTGCCTGCCTGCCTGTCTGCCTGTCTGTCTGTCTGTTGTGCGCACTACTCTGGACCTTACTGATTAGACGAGTCCTGTGAGACCAAGTCTCACCAAGTGTTCCAGAGCGATGAGGTGGTGTCATGAGATGGAGGGACATTCAGGGAGTAGGGGGTGGGGTGGGGGGGGTGTCTCCAAATAAGAGTAGTTGAGACCTTTTCTTTATTTTTTATTAATAGCAGGAGACGAAGATCAGCCGGCACTTTGTCTGTTAGTCGGGGATTTTTTACCACCCCTGTGTTAAGCCACACTGCTGCTCATTCATCCTGTGTGTGTGTGTGTGTGTGTGTGTGTGTGTGTGTGTGTGTGTGTGTGTGTGTGTGTGTGTGTGTGTGTGTGTGTGTGTGTGTGTGTGGTGTGTGTGTGTGTGTGTGTGTGTGTGTGTGTGTGTGTGTGTGTGTGTGTGTGTGTGTGTGTGTGTGTGTGTGTGTGTGTGTGTGTGTGTCCTACCACAGAATTTCATGGTGGACAAATGGTGGTTTTTTTTTCTCTATGTAACTTAATCTGCTGGTGTGTCTTATTTATTTCCGGTTCAATGAGTTGGATCCTGTGTGCAGGCTTCATTTAGCAGCGCAGTATGAAGACTATGACTGCATGCCTTAATTGAACCTTATTAACTCGTTTATCGGTGTGCGTTCGCAGCGACGCTGTGCACGGACAAGCCGCAGGCTCCCAAGGCCTTGCTGGTGATGGTGAACTCTGACGCCAGGGAACTGGGCCATGAGCCCCAGGGGGGCGTGACCCTGGAGCCTCAGGTGAGGTGCTTGCTCCAGTGGGCGGCGGCCTCCATGGCCGAGCTGCCCCAGGTGCAGCTGGGCACCGACGGAGAGCTGCAGCAGGTGAGACCGACCGGCGGAATTGGAATCACAAAGAGTTTTAAAGAACTTTCACATACAATGAGTCCTGTGGTGTATTGTGTTGGTGTTATACAATAAATACAAGATATACACTTATGAAATCATCTTTATAAATGTATACAAGTACAGAAAATACGATGAAATTTGTGTTGGCAAATTGAAAATAGATTGGGGGCAGAGTCAGTGGGAGGAGTCCGAAGGCAGATATTTAATATTTACATTCTGCTTGAATATATATTTGTGTCAGTTAGTGCCTTATGATCTTGCACAGACTCGTGGCAAGGTTAGGTAAGGTTGAACTGACCTCCGGGGACCAACCCCCCAGGTGAATCCTGATCACTGCCGGTGGTTCTGCTCCTCTCAGCTCCAGGCGGTGGTCCACCGGCTCCGGGAGCGGGACTGCAGGGTGGGGGAGCTGCTGCAGGCCGTGCTGCGCTACTGTGAGGAGGTCCAGGGCCAGGCTCCGGCCCTCCAGCCCAGAGAGATGCCCTCTCCACCCCACCAGGCCACTCCCCTCTTCCAGTGGCTCCTGGAGCACTTTTAGTCTCTCTCTCTCTCTCTCTCTCTCTCTCTCTCTCTCTCTCTCTCTCTCTCTCTCTCTCTCTCTCTCTCTCTCTCTCTCTCTTTCTCTTTCTCTCTCTCTCTCTCTCTCTTTGTTACACCTGGTCTGTGTATGCAAGCTCTTGCTGCTGCTTATTGGTCTTCACTGCTGTTGATTGAACCCCCCCCCCCCCCCACACACATGTCCATATACACTGAGAAGCCCCTCCCTAGTATCTCCTTTAAGGTGTCATACCAGGCTGCTGTCACTAGAGGGCGCCATGCAGAGAGTGAGTTAGTGAGAGTTACTGTGTGTGTGCTCGCAAATTTGCACTGTACCGTGACCAGCGGTAATTCCTTTTTCCGTCCTCCAATGAGGTGGTTGGAGCCGTGTTGACGCTCTGTAGCCTCGGGGGATTGGATTTGGTGACAGACGTCGGAAAACGGCGAAACCGTTTTGTGCGTTTCTTGCTAATCTTGTTTTATATCCCCAGAAAGAAAAAGAGAAAGAAAGAGGGGTTGTGGGGGAGAGAGGTGGGAGAGAGGTGGGAGAGAGGGAGGGAGAGAGAGGGAGAGAGGTGGGAGAGAGATGGGAGAGAGGGAGAGAGATGGGAGAGGGAGAGAGATGGGAGAGATGCAAGATAGATGGGAGAGAGGGAGAGAGATGCAAGAGAGGGAGAGAGGTGGGAGAGAGGTGGGAGAGAGGGAGAGAGATGGGAGAGAGGGAGAAAGATGGGAGAGAGGGAGAGAGATGGGAGAGATGCAAGATAGATGGGAGAGAGGGAGAGAGATGCAAGAGAGGGAGAGAGGTGGGAGAGAGGTGGGAGAGAGGGAGAGAGATGGGAGAGAGGGAGAAATATGGGAGAGAGATGGGAGAGAGGGAGAGAGGTGGGAGAGAGGGAGAAAGATGGGAGAGAGGGAGAGAGATGGGAGAGATGCAAGATAGATGGGAGAGAGGGAGAGAGATGCAAGAGAGGGAGAGAGGTGGGAGAGAGGGAGAGAGGTGGGAGAGAGATGGGAGAGAGGGAGAGCGACCCAGCCCCACCCCAGCCCCAGCCCTGTGTGTTCCAGAGGCCAGTGTTGAGTCAGGAGAATGTTCTTGGTGTTAGGGAATCCCCGACAGCTGCTAGGTGGATGATGTCACTAAAGCCACAGTACACCTCTGTGGCAGCGTCTCCACATGCTAAAGAGACCGACCACACACACACACACACACACACACACACACACACACACACACACACACACACACACACACACACACACACACACACACACACACACACACACACACACACACACACACACACACACACACACACACACACACACACACACACACACACACAGCACCACACCCTTGAGTTATTACTGCCAGAAGTCATTCAAGCTGCTGGAAGTCACCTTTTTTTGATCCCCCCAACTCCAGCTAAATTGTATTCAGTGACTCAGTATTCGTCCTCATCGTGATTGCTTGTCACTCCTGATTTATTTAATATATTTATATATATATTTATATATATATATATATATTTATATATATATATATATATATATATATATTTATATATATATATATATATATTTATATATATATATATATATATATATATTTATATATATTTATATATATATATATATATATATATATTTATATATATATTTATATATATATATATATATATATATATATATATATATATTTATATATATATATATATATATATATATATATATTTATATATATATATTTATATATATATTTATATATATATATATATATATATATATAAATATATATATATATATATTTATATATATATATATATATATATATAAATATATATATATATATATTTATATATATATATATATATATATATATATATATATATATATATATATATATATATATATATATATATATATATATATATATATATATATTTATATTATATATTTATCAGTGTTAACCCTTTTGCTAGATTTTAGCTGCCCTGCCCGTTCATGTAGTATTCATGGGGTATTGGTGTGCGACATATCCGGTGCTCAAGATCCAACGAACGGTGACCGTTTGTACGTTTATACGAGGATAACAAGCTATCGTGTAAGCCCTGGTCGGGGGGGGGTGTGTGTGTGTGTGTGTGTGTGTTGGGGCACAGTACAGTACAGTGGTGAAGGGGGGGGGGGAGGTCCACTGACGCAGATGAAATGAAGCAGTAATGAGCCCTGCATAGCCCAGTCAGTCTGTGGCGGTAAATATTCCTGGCTATCGCAACTTCTTCTACGCAGTGTCTCTCCTTCCATGTCCTCAGAACACACACACACACACACACACACACAATGCCTGTGTTACTCATCGGTTCCCTGGTCAGAACCCCACATAGACCGCACAGACACCCATGGCACTAATTTGCTGACGCTATCAACCGTCTGCTTCCTCAATGATTAACAGACAAACAGAGGAAGATGCTAGGGGCTCTCCCGGCTTCCCCCTCGCCCTCCCCCCTTTCTCGCCCTCTCCCTCCTTTTGCCTCTCTCCCGTCTCTCTCCCTCTCTCCCTCCGTCTCACTTCTCTCTCTCTCTCCCTCCTTTCCCCTCTCGCCCTCCTTCATCCTTCTCCCTCGGTCTCCCCCTCCTGCTAGGTCTCCCTCTCCCTCCCTCGCTCTACTATTGGGCCCCTATTACAGTCCACATGTTGTATACTTTTAGAAGGTGATACAGAACCAGCTGTTGTCACAAAACTGTAATATTCCCCTCTCTCTTACGCACACACACACACACACACACACACACACACACACACACACACACACACACACACACACGCAAGCACAAGCACACACTCATCATCTTGGTCCTAGTGATCAGTGTCTTTGGGTCTTGTTTAACCTGCATGGCTGAGTCTTGTTCATGGGACTCCTTGTGGCTGGGTTTGGGTCCCCAGGTCCCCCCTCCCTCCACACCTCCCACCACGCCGTCTAGTATCGCAAACTAACTATTCAAATACAATTCCAGGCCGCTAAAAAATGTTTTGAAGTGTTCAGATCAGTCAATCCTGTACCCCGTGTTTACAAGCTACAAATATATATATATGTCACACAGAAGGAGGAGGGGGGAGGAGGGTTGGTGCTTTTAACGAACGTCCAGTTGATACCTGAAGACGGGGAAATGGAGGCGTTCTGAAGAGTGAGAGATGCACACACACACACACACACACACACCAGTGTTCCTTTTTGGTTTACATTTTAAACGTTTAAAATGGAAAAAAATATACAAAACAAAACAAAATAATGTATTGAGACGCCCCTCCAGGTGACCTGTTATCGCTATCTTGTGTTTGGTATATAAATAAATAAAAAAAATCAACGCCTGTTCTTGCAGCGAATCGATGATCGGTGGTAGTAGATACTTGTAGTAGATAATGTTGTTCCAGCGATCGTTTTTAAAACTGCGTTCACACCAAGACGTGGACCTGCACTTCCTTCTCATGTTTTCCCTGCTTCCTTGTAACATTTTTGCCAAATAAGATATTTAATAATTTATGTAAGTTGTATAATGATGGTGAGTACACAACTTGTCCCCATTAGTGGCAATGCTGAATAGTTTACACATGCTTGATTGAGCTCGATATCGAAGCACTAAATATGTCATTGTTAAAGCGATGTGTGACAATAAAGCTTTTACATGTGGTCTGAAGAAATGTTTCCGTGGCCTTTGGCTTTACACATATATGTATAAATATACATGTGTATATATAAATGTGTGTATGTATGTATGTATGTATGTATACACATATGTGTATATAGATATATATTTATCTATATACACATATGTGTGTGTATATATATCTGTTTATATAGATATGTATGTGCATATAGAAATAGATATATATAACTATATAGATATTGATTGCAACCGTTTTCATTCCCATTAATAACGTGAACCTTCCTGAATGGTAAAAACAACAAGCGGCCCGTTCTGCGCATGCGTTGGGATGGAACCGAGCTGATGGTGAGCTCACCGTGTGGTTATTCCTAGAAAACGTATGTCAACACAACCTAGAGTGGCATAGTTATTATCTGTCAAGTATGAACAACGTGTGTGTCCCCGGGGATATCAATATTATGAACGTCTGACCTGAATTTGTTTTCAAGACTTTCCTGAACCCTTTGTTTGCGAGACTAAATCATGGGCTAAATCAGTGTTTCCCATGTTCGTCAGCTCTGACTTCACCACAGAGATCATTCAAAAGTAAGACGTTTGTGTTATTTTAGTATTCTTATTATCATCCCTCCCTGCAGAAGGAGGCCCATAAAGCAGCCAAAGTTCTGCCGAATTCCTCCCAACTCCAAACCCCAAATTAGACCATCCGTCATCTCCACGGGCCAACGGAACCCCAACACGCCTGTCCTATTTACTATTAAAGCTCTTTGTCTTCGCAACACTGTCACTGGCATGGTTCTTTCTTTTATCTATTTTTTTCTTCATACTTCGGCACAAAACAACCATTGTTGCCAAAGGACATGATTATATGATGGCTTACCGACGCTCGCATGTAATTTGGTAATGCATAGTGACGGCCTGTCAGTCAGCGTTCCTCTGTGTGTGTGCGTGTGTGTGTGTGTGTGTCTCTGTGATCGCCGAATGAATGGAGGTGTCTGTCTCAGCACCAAAGGGGGAACGGGAACAGAGAGAGGGGAGAGTGGTAATTGCAGACTATTACAGTGATACAGGAGCTGGGTAATGGTGTGTCGAGAAAGCACCCGCCCGCCCTCAACGGAGGAAGAGGCGACCTGTCTGTGTGACGTCATGGCCCCAAAGTCCCTCTTTTCTTCTGAACTCGACTTCCTCCTCCGAGGTCAGAAGAAAAGAGGGAGGTGATGTCAACGACTTCAGACGTACAATGAGTACAATGGTGATGGTGGTTGGTGGTTCGGGGGCGGACGAAGTTTTCTTTTAGAGAGCTTTTACAAAACTGCTACATATCTCATAACTACACTCTATAACAGTTATGTTATACCTGTTTTTAGTAGTATTTATTTTTAGTCGATTTTTAGTATTTTTAGTTAGTTTTTTTCAATATTATTCAATAACTTTTTTCAATATTACCATGCAATACTGCAACATTTGCACTCTGGATAGATGCCAAATTATTTTCTCTGTACTGTACTTGTGCTGTGCAATGACAACACATTTGAATCTAATCTAATCTAATCTAATTTATGAACCTCTTACCGTCCCAGTGAGGCCGACCTCCTAGCTGCAGACCGCTGATGTGTGGATGTTCAAAGTGTCAGTTTTAGATACTGTGAGGAGATCATTGATTATTGAGTATCGATTATCTATTGAGTGGAATATAGTGTTTTATAGTGTGGCTGAGATGATTCAAATCCAATGTGATTACGGTTGCCTAACCTTCATTTAATTATAACATGTAGAATAATACACAGCAGCCCTATTATATTGTGGTTGATATTTCCCATCTCACCAACAGTTATAAGTGATCTACATTGTTACAATAATATTAAGATGGGCTCAATGAACAATTTAGTAATACAACTCTGGCTATTTCCAGTAGCCAGTAGCGGTTTGCACACCATGTGTACGTATGTAACTTAGAATTATTATGCTCAGAGGAATGTCTCACTTTCAATCATCGTGAAAACCTAGTCGACACGCTGGAAAACACACTTAGATTTTTCGTAGTGCACACACACACACACGCACACACACACACACACACACACACACACACACACACACACACACACACACACACACACACACACACACACACACACACACACACACACACACACAGGCTATACAACAAACACAAACAGGAATAACCTTTTTTTTATGCAACGCTTATAAAGTATAAAGCTTATAAAGTATAAGGCTTATAAAGTATAAAGCTTATAACAGTGCTTGACAACAACTGATCATATACAGAAAACAACAATGCAAATGAAAGATTTAAAGGCAAAGGCCGAATTCTCTATGTCTATGACTTCTGGTGACGAGTTGTTCTCTTGCCTACTTATTGTAAGTCGCTTTGGACAAAAGCGTCTGCTAAATGACTGTAATGTAATGTTATGTAATATAATATTTGACGCAGAACAGTACAACAGTCTTAACCTTTATAATTGTTTCTAATGACGAAAATCATCCGTCTGACGCTAGACTAGAGAATGGAAACATCCAAACATGACCAATAACACCACCTGACCAATTACCGTCTGTCTGTGAGCACTGTGAGACAGATAACACTACTTTAGTACAAAACGACTTTACTGCCTCTCTCTCGCTCTCTCTCTATCTTTATCTCTATCTCAGTTTCCCTCACTCTCTCTCTCTTTGACATCAGAGAGGGAGAGAGAGAGAGAGAGAACCCCCCCCCCCCCCCACTACCGCGACGCTGTGATTCAAAGGCGATGACGTCACTTCCCCGGGCCGTTCCCCCGGCAACAAACGAGGGGTTGTTGGGAGAGTCCCACCAGGGGTGCAGGAGAGGGGTCGGTCGTCAGGGGAGGGCGGAATCCATGACATACAAGCCTTTGTGTTGTACAGCTAAGGGGGAAAACCGGCTACCTCACAACCACCAGCATCACCATCATCATCATCACCATCACCATCATCATCACCATCATCTCAGCCGGGCTTTTGTGGTGTGTGTGTGTGTGTGTGTGTGTGTTTGGAGGACAATCCTGGTGTGTTTCCAGCATTGTCTTAAAGGCTCTCGACGCGATCCCACCCAGAGAGACGATGGGGTGTGAGCGCTCTCAGACTCACAGGGGGTCAGGGGTCGACGCAACATGTCCGTCTGGGCTAGGGCGACGCCGGGGGGGGGTGGGGGGTGGCGGATGCGGGGGGGCGGAGAGGTGGCTGCTGAAGCGGAATTATAAGAACGTTTTCTCAGAAGAATTACGTCGAAAGGATGAGGGAATGATGTTGATATGCGGGGCTGGGAGGTCCGACATCAGAGATATCAGCCACACCTGCTTTAAAACCCCAGCTGCTGTGTGACTCACACACACACACACACACACACACACACACACACACACACACACACACACACACACACACACACACACACACACACACACACACACACACACACACACACACACACACTTGAGGTTAACTCAAATAAAGATAAATGTATTCATGATTCTGTTGCACTACTGGCACTTTAAATGCTTTTAAAGCTTTTGCACAACTCAAAACATGTAAATATCATCCGTCACTATATTGTTATTTTTATGTTTATTTTTATTGTATATAGTGTGCGAGTGAGCATTCCATTGTACTTGTTGCAAATGGCCAATAAAACCTCTTGTATCTTGTATGTATGTTATATTAAAACCAAAGCTTTGTGTGTTTTCTAACGGGATTATGTGCGAGCATAATGTGTGTTAAAATAAATATAAGTGTGTAAAACATGTGTGGCTGAAACCCCATCTCTCACACTCGGTTTGGTGGTCAAGTGTGAAGTAGCCAGATGTTGAACCGGCATGTTAAATCAACACACATGTTCAAAGGGAAACAAACAGTCACACATTTATGGTTTAATTGTTGTTGCTGCTTATTAATTAGAAAGGCATCGTCATCCAGAGTCTACAGATTAATGTGTTTTGTTATGTACAGTATGTCTCATAAGATATCAATTATCTCTCAAACCAATCGCTGTTACGTCTGCGCATGTGACTGTATCACGGATCCCTGTCAAAATGTTTACCCGCGATGCCATGGCAACGGGGGTTGACCGTGACGAACTGCCCTCATTCTGTTGACTTTATGAGCAACGTGTGATGGACACGCATTGTTACCAACATCCTCAGAGACGACGCACTGCACTGCGCCGAGCGCTTTGTCTCTCTTAGACCGCAATGCTGAGTGCTGTCACCACCGCCATGTGGTTAGCCAGCGGTGGGCTAATATTTCCATCTGGCTCAGAGGTGTGGTGGGCAACCCTGTGCGTGTGTTTGAGTGTGTGTGGGGGGGGGGGGGGGCACCTGTCAACCTGTTTAAAAAAGGTTTGTGTGTGTGTGTGTGGAAGGTGGTAGTTGCTTAGGGTCATTCCTGATCCTGACCTGGAGTTCTAGCGTTAGCCCTATGGGGGGGGGGGGGGGGAGTGTGTGTGTGTGTGTGTTTGTCTGGTGTGTGTTTGTGTGTTTGTGTGTTTGTCTGGTGTGTGTTTGTGTGTTTGTCTGGTGTGTGTTTGTCTGGTGTGTGTTTGTGTGTTTGTCTGGTGTATGTTTGTGTGTTTGTGTGTTTGTCTGGTGTGTGTTTGTGTGTTTGTCTGGTGTGTGTTTGTGTGTTTGTCTGGTGTGTGTGTTTGTCTGGTGTGTGTTTGTGTGTTTGTCTGGTGTGTGTTTGTGTGTTTGTGTGTTTGTGTGTTTGTCTGGTGTGTGTTTGTGTGTTTGTGTGTTTGTGTGTGTATGAGTGTGAAAGGGAAGCTAAAGGCCAGAGGGGAGCAGTGAGCGGGAGCAGCTGAATCATGTCTAAATAAGAATCCTCCGGCCTGTTTATCTGGAGAAGGACGGGACTTTGTGAGCAGGGGGGGGGGGGGGGGGGTTCTCAACTGAAGAGCTCTGTTTCTCTGCGCTGGGATTTGGGAAACACAGGGTGGACCTGGAAATAACGTGACACGGCTCTCATTTGGGAGTTACTGACTAAAAAGGGTTCGGGTTAGACTTCAAAAGTCAACAGCATGTCGTCGTCCCCCCCCCCCTTTACCATTATCAACCATTATCATCATCACCAACTTTCTAATGATGATGGCGTCGGGATGCGTAACATCGCGGGTTGTGTGTGGGTCTCATCGTGGGCCGGCCTCTCCTGGCCTTCACACGTGAGCACCCCGTGACTAAGGAGTGTGTCCCTGCAGGATTGTGTGTGTGTGTGTGTGTGTGTGTGTGTGTGTGTGTGTGTGTGTGTGTGTGTGTGTGTGTGTGTGTGTGTGTGTGTGAGAGCGCCACGGGAGTGACAGAGGAACATCTTTGTGTTGTTTAGGTGCTTCCCTGTGCAACTCGCCCCTTCCTTCCCTTCCCTCCCAGCCTGACTAAGACCACCGTGGGCAGCGTCCATCACAGGCCTGCGCTTGCTCAACGATGACCCCGAGGACAGGCGAGGCAGAGGTCAATCAAGAGAGAGAGAGAGCGAGAGCGAGAGCGAGAGAGAGAGAGCGAGAGAGAGAGAGAGATATGTTTAAATGAACATGCCCGCTGCATAATATCAATGACAATTGTCACTGTCAGTTTTTAATTTGGCTCGGTCTCCTCTTCCTGTGACTCCACAGCCGTCAGTGGAAGCGGCGACTGGGCAGTCGATTTTCCCACGGTTTTCACAAGACAGACAGACATATTTCCTCAGTGGGTCACTCAAAACATGGAGCTTCCCCGCACACACCTTTTTGAGATCAAACCACCCCACACAGCCACAACCTCAGTGGTGCACACACACACACACACACACACACACACACACACACACACACACACACACACACACACACACACACACACACACACACACACACACACTGTACACACACACACACACACACAGGACGGACACACATACACTTTAAAGTGACACACTTAACGCTTCTGTGCTTTCCATTCCCAAACCGACAAATCCAGACAACTTTGCTTTGGTTCGCGCTGTTATGGGGAAGAAAATGATTCGGGGTTAACTGTCAGGGAAAACAGCTCCCCCCACCCACACACACACACACACACACACACACACACACACACACAATTCTAGTCTGGATAGCAAATTATGAGAGAGAGACGAAGAGAGGATGCGGTGGAGCCGGGGGTTTGGGTGGGCGATGGAAGGAGAGGAAGGAGCAACAGGAAGAGGAGGAAGAGGAGGAAGAGGAGGAGGAGGAGGAGGAGGAGGAGGAGGAGGAGGAGGAGGAGGAGGAGGAGGAGGAGGAGAGGATGTAGTGTATGAGGAGCTCCGGGGCCGTGGCTTTAACACCCATAGCCATGAAGTGCCAGGAGAAACGTGTCATGTCGCATATGAACTTTTCCATCCCTGAGTCCCTGAACCAACTCCAGTTTGCATACAGACCAAACAGATCTGTATTTCCCTGGCCTCCCTACGCCTTAGGGTCATGGGAGGGAAAACTCTGACTGTTGTTTGTGCCTATGCATACCCGTTTGGAGTATTCATCCTTCTTGGACACCCTGGATGGAGTCCTGCATGGGGCTCCTATAGGGGACTCCATAGTCCTCCTATAGGGGACTCCATAGTCCTCCGATAGGGGACTCTATAGTCCTCCGATAGGGGACTCCATAGTCCTCCGATAGGGGACTCTATAGTCCTCCTATAGGGGACTCCATAGTCCTCCGATAGGGGACTCCATAGTCCTCCTATAGGGGACTCCATAGTCCTCCTATAGGGGACTCCATAGTCCTCCGATAGGGGACTCTTTAGTCCTCCTATAGGGGACTCCATGGTCCTCCTATAGGGGACTCCATAGTCCTCCTATAGGGGACTCCATAGTCCTCCTATAGGGGACTCCATAGTCCTCCTATAGGGGACTCCATAGTCCTCCTGGGAGATTTCAATGCACACGTGGGCAACAATGGGGAAACTTGGAGGGGCGGGATGGGGATGAACGGCCTACCTGATATGAACCGGAGTGGGGTTTTGTTATTGAACTTCTGTGCTAGTCATGGATTGGCGATAACAAACACCATGTTCAAACATGCTCATAAGTGTACA
This sequence comes from Muraenolepis orangiensis, assembly GCA_027704905.1. Classification (NCBI taxonomy): domain Eukaryota; kingdom Metazoa; phylum Chordata; class Actinopteri; order Gadiformes; family Muraenolepididae; genus Muraenolepis; species Muraenolepis orangiensis. Next base: position 5,662,367 of record CM051015.1, on the reverse strand, counting down.
TGGTACCAGAGTACCTTAGGCCGAAGGTCAATGATCCATTTAGTTATCGTGTTATTTGACCTGAGGCTGCATGTTTTGGCCCCTCAGGTGAAGGGGGAGGGGCAGAGCTGTCAACCGATCACCATCTGGTGGTGAGTTGGGTAAGATGGCGGGGGAAGCCTCTGGACAGACCCGGTAAGCCCAAACGTGTAGTGCGGGTGAACTGGGAACGTCTGGTGGATGCTCCTGTCCGGGAGACCTTCAACTCCCACCACAGCCGTCCGGCTGAAGAAGGAGGCCTTCCGGGCTATGTTAGCCTGTGAGACTTCGGACTCAGTTGCGAGGTATCGACAGGCCAAGAGGACGGCAGCCTCAGCCATAGCGGAGGCAAAGCAGCGGGTGTGGGAGGAATTCGGAGAAGCCATGGAGAAGGACTTTCAGTCGGCACGAAAGCGTTTCTGGCAAACAATCCGGCGCCTCAGGAGGAGGAAGCGTGGAACCATCCAAGCTGTGTACAGTAAGGGTGGGACATTGCTGACCTCAACTGAGGAGGTGATCGGGCGGTGGAAAGAACACTTTGAGGAACTTCTTAACCCAACTACACCCTCAACGGTAGAGACAGAGCTGGAGGATGAAGAGCTGTGTCCGGATTCTCCGTAGTAAGTCAGGCCTGTTCTCAGTGGGTGTTGGCCTCTGCCAGGGCTGCGCTTTGTCACCCATCCTGTTTGTGATTTTCATGGACAGGATTTCAAGGCGTAGTCATGGAGGGGAGGGATTTCAGGGGTGGGCTCAGGATTGAATCGCTGCTGATTGCAGATGATGTGGTCCTGTCATCAGTGTGTGACCTTCAGCACTCAGTGTATCGGCTCAGTGAAGCGGCTGGGATGAGGATCAGCACCTCCAAATCTGAGGCCATGGTTCTTAGCAGGAAACCGGTGGATTGTCTACTCCAAGTAGGGAGGGAGTCCTTATCCCAAGTGAAGGAGTTCAAGTATCTCGGGGTCTTGTTCTCGAGTGAGGGGAGGATTGAGTGTGAGATTGGCCGGAGAATAGGTGCAGTAGGAGCGGTATTGGGTGCCCTTTACCGCACCGTTGTAACCAAAAGAGAGCTTAGCCAGAAGGCAAAGCTCTCGATCTACCGATCAGTCTTCGTTCCTACCCTCACCTATGGTCATGAACAATGGGTGATGACCAAAAGGACGAGATCGCGAATACAAGCGGCCAAAATGAGTTTCTTCAGGAGGGTGGCTGGTATCTCCCTGAGGGATAGGGTGAGAAGCTCAGTCACTTGTGAGAGACTCAGAGTAGAGCTGCTGCTCTGCGTAGAAAGGAGCCAGTTGAGGTGGTTCGGGCATCTAGTAAGGATGCTTCCTGGTCACCTCCCGAGGGAAGTTTTCCAGGCACATCCAACTGGGAAGAGACCACGGGGCAGACCAAGGTACAGGTGGGGTCACTCACTGTGTGGTACAGCAACACCACTGCACAGGACAAGAAAGCCACCCAGAGGGTCGTGAGGACGGTAGAAAAGATCATCGGGTGTGCACTTCCATGCATTGAGGAGATAGTACCAGATGTCGGAAGAAGGCCATGTCCATCATAAAGGACTGCAACCACCCTGGGCACCATCTCTTCTCCCCGCTACTGTCCGGTCACCGGTTGCGTAGCATCTGTACAACAAGGACTACCAGGTTTAAGGATAGTTTTTATCTACAGGCAGTGCGCCTACTGAACTGCTAGGGGTGCTGCCACTATCATAACTAATGGTTAATTGTCATTAACATTACACTATCATACTTTGTTGGACTTTGTTGGACTTATTACAGTTACTGCACTGTTCTGCAATGTACTGCACTGTATTCATGATGCTGCTGCCCTACTGGCACTTTAAATGCTTTTAAATCAGTTTGCACGATTCAAAACATGTAAATATCATCCATCACTATATTGTTCTTTTTACATTTTTATTGCATGTAGTATTTTTTATAGTATTGTTTTAAAAATTCATACTGCGGGAGGGAATGGGGAGTAAGCATTCAAGATTCAAGATTCAAGAAACTTTATTTATCCCGAGGGAAATTAAGGTGCAACAGTTGACACAGGGAGAATAAATGCACACACAAATATACTAATACCTAAGCTAAAAACTAAATAACAACAACTAACTAAATAAAACTACTATAAACAAAATATAACTAACTAAAATAACTCTAAATGAATCTAAGTGTATTGATAGATGAGTAGATGAATTAAGATGAGTAGATGATTCCATTGTACTTGTTGCAAATTGCAAATAAAACCTTTTGTATCTTGCGTGCGTGTCTGTGTGCGTGCATGTGACTGCTGTTTCAACCAGGAGAGGTTTGCCTAGCATCTTTCTGCGGTGCTGTTCTTCCATGTTCACGTACTCGCCGTACTCGTGTGCAGGCTCCCGTACTCCCAGTGTACGTGTACCTGTACACGTATACATATGGTGTATGTCTACACCTGTTTGTCGCACATTGTAGTACAACAGTACTACAATGTTTTTTTGTCTTTTGCCATCATGTTTACTACCTCCGCCATCAATGTCTGTCTGTTAGCCAGATAACTCAAAACGTTATGTATGGAATTGGACAAAACGTGGTGGTTAGATTACTTACAGGCCAAGGAAAAGTTGGTTTTAGATTTTGCCGCCGATCCGGATTTGAATCAGCGTCCAGGGTTTCCAGGGTCCAGAGGTCCATTTGTACTGTATCGAACGTTGCTTTTACCACAGTAGAACCGAGAAAGAAACCACCAGATGTCTTAATAAGTGGCACAGCGTGAAGCGTGCTGCGGCTGGCGGTAGTGCGTATAACTGTCGTGTGCGCCTGGCATCGCTGCAAGCCAAGGAGACTAGCGATGGGGGGAAGGGGGGGGGTGTTGGGGGTCTTGTCATTTTGACTGCGGTGGCTTTCTGCTTCCCCTGCAACCACCACTCGGTCGATCCTGCCCAGGAACCTCGCTGATAGGAGCTCACCGCCCGTCGCTCTCCTCGGGTGACCTCGCCCCGCGCGCTCTGTCTCACACACACACAAACACACACACACACACAGACACACACACACACACTCTCACACTCTCTCACACACACACAGACAAACATACACACATCAAGAGAAACGG
>CM051015.1:5604244-5654244 GCA_027704905.1 Muraenolepis orangiensis | reverse complement strand
CTGCTTTTGTTTTGTGGTTGTGCACACACACACACGCGCACGCACACACGCACACACACACACACACACACACACACACACACACACACACACACACACACACACACACACACACACACACACACACACACACACTGTGAGACTGTGAGTAATGATTAAAAACACAGGGATAATGTACAAAATAGGAAATATATATATAATTCAATTAAACTCCATGGCTGAATATGAAGGGTAGGGATAGGCCTACACGTTTTGACTGGTTACTGGTGCCCTGATAATAATTGTCCAGGGTGCGACATAATAATAATGTGGCGTAATTGCCATCATAATCGTGTTATTGTGCTCATTGTAACGCATAACACGCTTCAAACATGCGAACCACGGCAGGGGGCCAGAATCTACCGCGTGGTAGATTCTGGAAGACGCTCGACATTGGAGTCCTCGGTGGGGGTGCTGGTGGTGTGTTCCATGGGTTTGGTAGTAAGTAGGAAATGTGTTGTTCATCAGCAGCCGTTAATAGGCGGCTACCCCCCCCCACCCACACACACACACACACACCCCACCCCACACCGGGGCGGTGAGGCGACAGATGTTTGAACCGAGACGTCACGTGACATGTCAAGTGACGTCTCCTCCGTTCATACATCTGTCGTCCTGCACCGCCTCCCTTCCAGAAGGGCCCGGGCTCGTTTTACCTGTCGAGTGCGATGATCCGTCGGGTCTGGTGTCTTGAGTTCACTTCAGTTCCGATGCACGACAGCGAACTAAAGAGATCCCTCCCGCCCGTCTGATTGGCTACCCCCCCTACCACCCCCCACCCCCCCCCCCAGAAGAGCCGAACCCTCCGAGCCAAACCCACTACTTTAAAGACCTCTTTTTTCCCAGACACACAACTCTCTCTCTCACTCTCTTGCCTTAAGCACCAAGTAGACTTGGGAAGATCTGGTCTGGGCTCACCAACCACCATGGCAGCTCACCATAACGACTACCGCGTCGGCTACGACGACGTGGAGTCGGGACACCACCACCACCACCACCAGCAGCAGCAGCACCACCACCGGTCGTACCCGGTGCACAGTTCGGAATCGACCTTCCGACCCGTCCTGTTCGGGACCCTGGCGGTCATGGGATTGCTCCAAGTGGCGTCGAGTGTCGCGATCTTGTTACACTTGACCGGTTATCTCCAGGAGGTAAGGGCTCCTCTCCCCCCGCCACGCCGAGGCTGGACGCTGCATGGGTTAGACTGCTGCGTTTATGAGCCATTGTTGTTTGATAAGCCATGTTGTTTTATAAGCCATGTGGTTTGATAAGCCCATGTTGTTTGATAAGCCCATGTTGCATTTTAGCAGCAACCCCGATATGTGTCTTGATGCGGTTCGACAATATTTTTATAAAACCAAACCATAACCAAGTTAACGTTCATTGAAAGCAGACCTATTCTAAAAAAAATAATAGTCTTCTCTACAGTCTGTATTCCAGATTCGACATTCAAGCATCTTGAATGTTGAGTACAGGCGTGTAGCGCAGACATTGTTTATTAATGGATCTGCTCTTAGTGAACGGGTATTACTTTATGGTTTAGTTTGTGACTAAAACAACAACAACCAAAACGTTGTGTTGTCTACACACAACAAAAATGAACATGTTTAGTAGTTTTCAAGTCTTAAGTTATACGGGCAAAACTACAAAACGAGTTTTAGTGCAACTCCGCGTGTCTTTCTCTTTGGACACGCCGCCGCCGCCGCGCGCCGCGCGCCGCAGAGAACATCTCGTCTCGCGGATCCTTTTTTCCCCACCAGGCGTCTTTGACATCTCGCAGCTTCCCTTGAAACACACGCACACACACACACCTCACACACAGCTATACACACCTCACACACACACACACCTATACACACACACCTCACACACGCACAATCAGACAGGCACACACACACCTTACACACGCACACACCTATACACACACACCTCACACACGCACAAACAGACAGGCACACACACACACACCTATACGTGCACAAACAGACACACACACACACACCTATACACGCACAAACAGACACGCACACACACAGACAGACAGACACACGCACGCACAGAGGCGCTTGTGTACACCAGAGTGTGTGTTTGTATAAACCAGATGTGTTCTCCTCCTCATCTCTAGTGTTCCACGGAGACCCTCCGTGTTTACATGCCGTTGGGGTATTTGTAATTGACGTGTCACGAGTTGAACCCTTTCAGCATACACAGAAGGTTATCCTCGGTGGTACCCAACGTTGACTTTCTTTCTTCTTTAAAAAAAATGTTAAATATTGAAGAGGCATTTTTTTGGCCAAATACTTTTGGAGAAAAAGTATGCAGAAAAGACCTGCAGACAGCAGCAGAACCCGGGACCAAACGTGTCAAAAAACCGTGTCAACTTATCTATACTCTATATGGGTAATTAACTACCTGGCATGTGATTACATGGTCCACTCCATGCCAGGTAGTTAATGTGCCGTCTTTATAGTCTAATATCGTTATCATAACATCGTTATAGTCCAATATGTCTCTCTGTGATCTTGTAAAATCAACATTTACATTCTTCCAGGGCTGCTTTGGTTACTTTATGGCAATATGAATAATAGCCGTGTTTTGACAAGACACCAGACCACATCTCCGTTCTGTCAAGACCGCTTCGGAGTTCGACTGAAGAGCATCCTCTCTCTCTCTCTCTCTCTCTCTCTCTCTCTCTCTCTCTCTCTCTCTCTCTCTCTCTCTCTCTCTCTCTCTCTCTCTCTCTCTCTCTCCTCTCTCTCTCTCTCTCTCTCTCTCTCTCTCTCTCTCTCCCATCCTCATCCCAACTCCAGCTCACTAACTGTGTTTTACATTTCTTGTTCCTGGCATAAACAAAATACAGTGTGGTGGTCACTAGTTATGTCCTGGGTTCTGTCGAGAAAGTGTGTGTGTGTGTGTGTGTGTGTGTGTGTGTGTGTGTGTGTGTGTGTGTGTGTGTGTGTGTGTGTGTGTGTGTGTGTGTGTGTGTGTGTGTGTGTGTGTGTGTGTGTGTGTGTGTGTGTGTGTGTGTGTGTGTGTGAATAAAGGGTTGATTTTGGTTTGAATGATTCATTTGACCGTGATCAAATCTCACATCAATACCCAGCATGCAACAGAAGTACCCCCCCCCATTGCCTGCAAACCCGGTAATCACTAGGTTAACGCCAGCACAACCTAGAACTAAAGCTAGGCCCATAGTCCATCATGGCTCTTGCTCTTGTATTAGTGACCAGTGACTCACCACATGGTGTTGATGCTAGTTTATAGAGCTATGCAGGCTTCCTACCTCAAACACCTGCAGGACTGACTGGAGATAAGAGCGGGAAAAAGCTGCTATAAGTGCCTACACAGGAATGTGCTGGTTTCCAAATAGACTCTTTCTAGGACACACACACACACAACCATGCAGTTCAAGAGCAGAAGAGTGAGTGAGTCAGCCAAAAGTGGTGTTCTAATTTATAAATGACCTGTGGTAGAAGACCGTACAATGTGCCACACGCGCACACGCACACGCACACACAGCTGTGTGTCGAGCTACTGTGACCCAGTGTTGCAATGTTGACCTTTCTCATTCCTGTGTGTTCTGTTCCTGTCCCCAGGTAGACCTGAGATCAACCCAGCACCGCTCTATAGGGGTAAGGATCTCCTCCTTTCTGTCTGTTGCACCACAACGTTATCAGTAATGGCCAAAGGTAATCTGTTATTTTGATTTGAACACATTATTTGATCGGTGGGTTATAACAGGTGTAGAATCATCTAACATGTGTGCCTGAGGTAAAATCATGGTATCCATTAGTTTCCACATTTGGTGGGAACTTCCTTGTGCATGTGTCCCAGTTAGAATTACACTGCCAAAGAAATTAAAAGGTATGTCCTAAAAACCTACAAAACCTCATTGTTAGCCAATCCCAGTGTTCTGCTTGCTCATGCCGTTCTCATGCAGTCTGTTTGTTTTGTAAGAGGAAAGGTAGCACCATCATTCAGACCAGACCATCTGTCTGGGCTAACCTAGGTCCCAGATGGCCTCAGAAGGGCAGGGACTTTATAGAGGTCAGACCGCAAGGGGGAAAACACCATTATTTTCTGCGGAGCATAGACTTGAATTGCTTGCAATTTCGTGTACAATGAGTGGTTTTTTTTTAAATCGTGGGAATCACTTATCACCACTGGTAGAGTCTCATATCACTGAAAAAGGAACAGTATATATCTTGAACTGTCTAGAGCTACAGTGGTCGCCCTGTCACATTGTGTCTTATTACGTCTCAACGGACTCATGGACTCTTTAACCTGGCAAGTCAACTGTCAAATGTCAATCTTTAAGGAGGCTTTTCCATAATAAATGCTCTCAAGGTGCTGTCAATTTTTTTCTGGCAAGGCTCTCGCCCTGCAAAAGACAACAGCTTTCCATGAAGTAAAACAACAGAGACCAAAAGGGCTGCTCCGCCTCCCTTGTTTGGTTTCCCATCATCATGCTATAGTTTCCTTTTGACGCTGTGTTTGTATTTGCCTGGGGTCAGCCCCCGTGGAGCCCTTAGACAAACCCCCCCCCCCCAGCCCACATGAGGCCAGGGGGGGGGGGGGGGACACGCTGTCGTCAGTTCCCCACCGGTTCCCATGGAGGAGGTGGGATCCCTGCTGGGAGTTTAACGAGGTGTCCGGGTGACAGGTCTCTTTGGCCCCGCTTGTGTTTTGTTAGGGCCTGCCCTGGGACCACCACCAGTGCCGGCCAATGAGTCCAGAGGGTTTGGTCAGAATTGTTTGGCCTAGCTGGACATACAACGCTTGGCACTTTGGGGTTTTCTCCCTTTTGAAGTGAGGCAGGATGTGTCACACCAAACCGCGGCGTCAGTGCGATGAGAGGATACTGAAACCAGAGTGAGTCCAGAGCTCAGGGCCCGCCGTTTGTGGAGAGCACTCCCATTGTGTGGCTTCTCAGGGAAACCCACCGTGCGGCGGTATCGAATGCACAAGCCCAGATTGAGATCACGGCCAACATCATCAAATAGACTGTCTTTGTGACAGTACATGGCCCAAGGAAAGGCCCTTGATTTGCTGTTATATCTAGTTCTGTATTATTATTATTATTATTATTATTATTATTATTATTATGTGCCATGGTAGAAGTAGTTCTAAGGTCTATAGTCCCGCCCCCCCCCCCCCCCCAGTCCTGGGCTGTCCTCAGTAATACGGTGTGACTTCTGAGGCCACTTGACGGCTCATTTACATTTTCCTTGTGGGACTTGGAAACGTTGTGTTTCCCTTAAGTTTCATTCCGAAGCCTTTTCTTTGTTCCTGGTTGTGGGTTTGGCACAGACTTGTAGACGGAGTGGACATAAACTTACTCTAATCTTTACTTTAAGACCTGTGGAAATCCATGAAGCCTGTGACTGTACATGTTCTGAAACATGTACCAATCCCAATAAGGTGACTGAGGTGAATAAGGTCGCTGTTGAGGTTTAGCAGGGGGGAGGGGTGACATGTACATGGGGTTTTCAACGCCCTTTACAGATTCTTTCATGTACAGATCATTTACAGGGTTATTTTCTTATAGCAATATTCTTGGTTTGAGTTGCGTGTAAGATGACATTTCCAGCATTCCTGCAGTTATTGTTTTAGACAAAATGACTGGATCAAACAAGTTATAACATTGTCTCAAGGACCGCATTACCGGAAGCCCTTAAAAGAGTCCACATCTGTCGTATGAATCTATTTTTTACAATAAAGGAGGCTATTCTCGGGGAATGCAGTGCAGCATATTTGTGGGGTTTGAGCGTGTGGTTTTAACACGGGCTGAGCGGTTAGCAGGTGGCTTAGCTTATTGCTCAATCAAATGAGTTTTTTAGCTTGAACGTTTGGGTATACTGAGGTATGTTCAACCTAGTACCCAGCCAACAATTGAGGTCACTGCTTATTGCGGCAAGATGTTTTTTTTAGAAATCAGGTTTCAAGAACTTCCCTGATTTGGTGCCAGATGGGTGAGCGATTTGGCAGTCCTCGGGGAGCACATGTTTACCTGCTAGGAGACAATGGTTTCCCTTCTGCCTTATATGCTCTTGTATGTCTTGTCTGGTGTGAACGTACAAATAAGGGTACAAAAATCAAAGCATAGCCCCTGGAATAGAAACTCTAAACACAGGGCTGTGCTCTGAGGCGCACAGTGCCATTAAGAGGGAAGTTCAGTTCCTCTGTAACGCCCCCATCACACCCGTAGAATGTGTAGTTTGGCGTAAAATACAATGCTAGTTTGTTCATAAGCAGTCCTCAATACGTCTATCTCGCTCTTATCTGGTTCTTAGCCAGTCTGCAGTCTGTTTGTCAGTTCAGATCGTGTAAAAGTGCCCGTTCACTTCATGCGACAAAGTTTCGAAGCAGTTTGAGCTGTCCGTAGCCGTTCTCAACCCGTTCCTTACCAGTTCAACCTCGTTCTACCTCATTCCACCTCGTTCTACCTCATTCCACCTCGTTCTACCTCATTCCACCTCGTTCTACCTCGTTCACAATATGTCCAAGCCAGTTCTAACTCATTCTAAACCGACCAACGTGTTCGCAGCACGTCCTCATCGTCCCGAGTGCATGTGGACTCACGTCCTCAAGTCAAGTTTATTATCACTTCACAGTTTACACAAGTATAAAGCAGTGGTGTGAAAATCTTATGTGCAATACCCGACGACAGACAGCAGTTATAAAAATAGAATAAAACAGAATAGACTAAAAATAAAAAAAATAAAAATGCAATTTATAAAATGCAATATCGGCACAGAAAAAGAGCAATATGTATATATAAATCGATGTAATAAAATATACATTGTTATATGCTATACGCCCTTGTTCAGCCCTTGTGACCGTGGAAGCTATCTCTGAGTCTATTTGTACGGCACTTGATACTGAGGTATCGCCTGCCTGACAGTAAAGTGAGTACAGTTTGTGTCTGGGGTGGCCCAACTGCTATGAATACCGAGTGCGTTGTAGTCAGTCCTCATTCAAGTTCAGGTCATCATGCCTCCAAAGAGAAGTTGATAATAATCTTATATTATGTAAACTAAACAGAATGCGTGCCTCTCTAGAACATTGCAAAATGACCATTTTTAAATAACCTTGCCCATTTTCGTGACGTGTGTAATAATCTTTATTGGCCCTCTACATAAAATAATAAAATGACCAGTTTCTAGGACAACTGACTTCATAGATACAATGCCATATGTATTCTAGACAACGTGATTTAAACATGGTTCAGGGTTTTGGTCCCCAGTGTAGCAGTCTAGATTTGACTGTGAGAGTCTCTGGTCCCAACAAGCTAGCTGGGTTAGGCTTACAGGCTAGGGGTGGGGCAAGCATTGGGGATAACTACCGGCTGGATAATAGAGATGGACAGGCAGTATACTTTGGCTAACACACATACATGGTTATACATTTGACTTGTCCACACAGCTGAAGGTAATACAATGACAATTATTGAACGGGACAGCAGAGTTAAGCAGTGGTAAAATCCATGTCAAAATAGCACTTTGTTTTTGCTTTTTATAAGTCTGTGGTTCTGGGTCAATTGAGGAGCTGAGGTTTCTGTGCTGTGTTTTTTTGTTCATCGCAAAAAGCCCACAATAGCACGCTCTGGGATGTCCCGAAAAAAAAGCAGACTCTAATCTCAATGGATGGATCCGTCACACTTGAGTTGACGCGGCTACTTCCTGTTTTGCACAGGAAGTGCAGACGGAGCCTGTGCTGGACGCGCTGAAGGACACGAAGAAAAACCGACGGGGAAAGAATTCAAAAGATGGTCTTCCGTTTGCTCACCTGCCCATCCTCCAATATCAGGAGCACACAAAGAGTAAGTCCACTCTCACCTGTCGCCACGGGAAATACTGATCCATCCAGAGATACGTGTCCAGGCGTTTTCCATGTTTGTTTTGGCTTAATGTAGAAATAGCATTGATTCCAACAAGGTGTGTTTTGTAATAAGGTGTGTTTTGTGTATTGTAATACAATTACCATGGACACATAACGGTCCATGGACGTTTAACATGTTACATGGTGCAATTCTAAAATTCTATCGAAATGTGACTCATTGATTGCTTATGCACACCACCCTGCTGTGTTTTGAATGGCTATTTAAATCCCGCTTAAAATCCCAAGTGTATGCATCTGCTGTATGCAATTGATTTTTACAATATAGTAGCTTATTCTAGGGAAATGCAGCCTATTTGTCGGTGGTTTTTCCCCAGTGTTCTATGAGCAGTAAGCATGTGGCTTATCGCTCAGTTTAAATAGGTTTCTTAGGTTTCTAACTATTTGGGCTGTTTCAGAGGGCGAGCCGAAGCCCGTCATGATCGACTGGGACATGGTGCGCGGCCGCTGCCACAAGATGGACTACCAGAAGGGCCGGCTGCTGGTCCTGGAGTCGGGCTTCTACTACGTGTACGCCAAGACCTGCATGCGCTACTCGGTGTACCCACAGGAGGACAACGGGCAGGCACGAACGCCGGCGCCCGACGTGAGCAACGCCCAGCTCATGCAGTTCATCTACCACGAGAACGTGCGGCAGAACGGCAAGGCGGAGGGCCTGGTGAAGACAGGCAGCACGGTACACTGGGAGCACACGCAGTACAACATGTACTGCGCCCAGCAGGGCCGCGGGGTCAAGCTGGAGCAGGGCGACGCCCTCTACGTCAACGTGTCCAACGCCTGGCTCCTGGACCTGGACGGGACTTGGACCTACTTTGGGGCCATCAAGCTCAGCAACTGATGCTGGGGGCGAGAGGGGTGGGGGAGAGGAGGAGGAGGAGGAGGAGGAGGAGGAGGAGGAGAGGAGGAGGAGGACACGCGCTACTGAACATTTGACCCCGCCGATGAACTGCTGTGTGAGCACTTGTCAGTCTTTTTTTATTTTTTTTTAAAGATTTTTAGGATTTACTGATTCATGTTGTGGATTTGTTGAGAGAGAAAAACATTTTTTATTTTTTTCATAATTCTTCACCCAAATTGCCTTCAGTGTTTTCATGTGGGACTCGGGAGTCGTACCCGGACCGTGGGAGCAGAACATCAGCCAAAGAATATACGAGTGTAGTGTTTGAGATTATTCACTATTTCTTTTTTTAAATACTTTTTAGAACCTAGAATGATGAAAATCAATAGAGCACTTTAAAAAATAATAATAATAATAATTAGAGTATGTAATTGATCTATTTATATTCCTTTTCCTAGGCTCTAAAGTAAACAGAACTCCAAGTGTGGTTCAAATTCATGTATTTTTAATGTTTTTCTCTGACATGAAAAAAAAGCACAACTAATCTCGCACACTGAGGTCACTGGCGGCACCGAACATCATAAACTAAATGATAAATAAAACAAATGATCAAGGACAAAAGATTGTAGCTAACAGTAAGTTAGGTAGGTAGTTAGTTAGTAAGTTAGGTAGTTAGTAGATTATCACAGGACAACAAACCATTATGCCCTTTCGGAAAGGAAACGGTCGATATTTCTGACACAATAGTATATGTGAATAGGATCGTCAAGAGAGCTACCAATGGAACAGTGCAAAAAAGTGTGTGATATGAAAAAGTTTGATAAGATAATGTTTAGTGTGATGTTTTGACCTTAAAAAAAAAAAAGGAAAAAGTACAATTGCACAGCAACGCCACTGTGTTGGTCATTCATTCTGTTCTTACCACGTACAGCACAGACAATACGCCTTATGCAACAACATCTAAACTATTCCCTGTTCCACAAATGGAGACATAGCCGAAAAAGCAATCATTGATTACCTTTGCTCCCGAAAGGGCGGGGCTGGAGGAGATCGTCTACACTTTGTTGCGTATGATTCGAGAGTCCAAGAATTTTCTTTTAACGGCCATGTGCAACGAGTACAATGGAACACTTCCTCCCCCATTCGCTCCCACAGTGGGGATTTCTGAATGACAATCCACAAATGCGTGCGCAAGTGATGCGGCAAATGCAGATAGCTGGACTGTCTGACCCGGAGCCACACGAAGGAGCTTCTTGTCTCCTTAAACCAGAGAACCCAGTGATGCAGATAGCTGGTCTGTCTGACTAACCCTAAATCACATCCACAAGGATACTCGTATTGCCTTAACCAAATTGAGTTTGGTCCAGCTTTAACTTAAACCTTTTTTTTTTTCATTTGTCTCCTCGGTGAGGCAAATGGGAATATGCACTAAGTATTTATTTATAAGATGTAGTAGACCAGTGGTAGACCGTTATTAAAATGGCCCATCCGCTGTAAAATAAAAATTCAAAAACACAAAAACAAAACATATTTTATGTCTGTATGACATGCATTATGCCGTATTTAGGATAAATAGTAGACACGCTTTCTTTAGTTAATTAATTCAACACAGGGGCTCTATTTTAGATTCTGTATTTATGTATCTAGTTTTAACAGCGTGGGCGCTTGCTCAGTCACAGATGGAAAGAATATATTGTTTTTCAAATAAGATTGTATCATACCTGTAAGGCATCTTTGAGATTTTTCCAGTCAATGTATTTTTTATTTATGTTTATATGTGTTTTAATAAATTCAATACTTTTCTAAAAAGCGGCTTTATTTGGAAATTTCACTCCACAGGCAAGTAAATATGTTTTTTCTATTTCTACTCTGCAGTGTGGTGGTAAGTGACGAAGACCAAGTAAAAACCATCACAGAGTTGAGAGATGAGGAGAGAGAGGGAGAAACCCATCCCAGTCAAACACACCCACACATACACCCAAGGGGGGGGGGGGGTGTGTGTGTGTGTGGGTTTACTGACGGGTCTCTCCGTCTGCGGCACCAGCGCCATGTGCGTTAGAGAGAAAAAAAAAGACTGGCATACAAGGGAGGGAGAAAGGGGAGATATTTCCATTTGATAAACCCTGGCTCAAACAGCTCTCTCCTCTGCTCTATCGTCTGTGGCTGGCTGTGTGCCCACGCTCTGGGCTGGCGGCTCACAGCGGGACCTCACGGTTTACACACACACACTTGTGGAGTTGGCAGGTAGAATGAGGCCTGTTACAAAGAAACTGCTGACATAGGGAGCTGATTAGGGATCGTTGTTCCGGATTATTTTAGACACGGCTGTAAGTTGTGGATCTGATAGCTCTGTTGTAAAGCCATCGGCCCGGATTCCCCCAGGAACAACCACTGGTACTGATGAGACTGATAAGCATCCTGGGGAACATTCCTTACATGTTTGGCTCTGCACAAGCGTAATAAAATACACGTCTTTATCGGCTCTATTCGTTCTATTGATAGTTGTGCCAAAAAATGCAATCCATACCACAACACAAGGTCACACAACTGGGCTCCTCCATTCACTGTGACCTAGTGGAACTAAACACTGTGTGTTGTTCATGAGCATTCCTCCCTGACATTACTTAAAGAAAAGGAATATAAGATATGAATTCACATAAAAGCTTTCAGTAGCCTATTTTCACTGGGACTTGTGGGAAATTAGTTTCTGTTTGAGATATGGACTGGCATATCTAATGAACTGTTCCTTTTCACTTATGTTGTGCTGATTCCTGTCGATTCCCTGCGGTCTGCACAGAAAAGTCCTCAGACGATCTGTGAGGACTCGACTCAATCGACGCTGCGCTGGAACCTGACTCATGCCTTTCTATTAACTCCGTGGTTCGGTTTTTATGACACTGGATCTCCCTCAGACAGTTGTTTCAGATCTGTGTCTACAGTAAGAGGTGGAGCAGCCTTTTTGGACAACAAAAGTCATGCGGGTAACTATATCAGGGTGTTGCCCACATCCCCCCACCCCTTTCCACTCGAGGCATCGATATAGAACGCTGGCGCTATTAGCCAAGCGCTCGGCTTTGTGAGTTTGTTGTGGTTTGATTGGGATCTGGGGCTTGAACCCGGGTCCAGTCTGTTGTGCACGGATGATCTCGTGGTCCCCTTGTATGTGTATGTATGTATGTATGTGTGTATGTACTATGTATGCATGTATGTATGTTCTATGTATGTATGTTTATATGTATGTATGTATGTATGCATGCATGCATGTGTGCGTGCGTGCGTTTGTATATACATATACGTGGTTCACTCCCTCCTCCTCATCCTCCTCCCTATTCCCATACACACTGTGTATCGTCTCCCTCTGTGCTTTGAAGAATAATGCCGTAGGTCGTATGTGTCTTGTACCGCTTCCCATTAGCATGCTTTATTACACATTGACTCAACGCCTCCAGAGGGTCACACTTAATCTTTTCAACACGATGAATGGCCCGTGGAATGTGGCACTCACATTAATGAAAACAATAACTGAGCCTGAGGCATTCACTGCCAGACATATAGGCGTGAGATAGAGAGAATATGACCATGCGTTGCCATTGCCTGCTTGAGCCGTCAGCATAGTGTGTGTGTGTGTGTGTGTGTATCTGTGTGTTTATCTATTTGTGTGTGTGTGTGTGTGTGTGTGTGTGTGTGTGTGTGTGTGTGTGTGTGTGTGTGTGTGTGTGTGTGTGTGTGTGTGTGTGTGTGTGTGTGTGTGTGTGTGTGTGTGTGTGTGTGTGAAAAAGGGAGTGAGGGAGAGCGGGAGTGAAAGAGATAGAGAGAGATCGTTTTCCAATGAAAATGACAACAAGACACTACAGTGGTGTGACTGGAAAAGGTCAAGCTGGGGGTGAGCTCTCTGTCCCCAAGCTGACCCCAGTCCAGGGGCCCAAGGCCCGGGCTTCAGGACCATGGACAGCACAGCACCAGGGACGCCTCCATGCAACAGCAAACTGTCACTTAGTCACAAGCCGCTGTGTCTGTGTCGCCAACATATGAATGTCAATGAGGTCACAGACAGCTATGCCAATAGTACAATAAAAATACATCAGAATCAGGTTTAGGGATGTGTGTGTGTGTGTGCGTTTCAATTGTATGTGAGGGTTTGCCAATTCTAGACTAAAGAATGTACTGAATACTACTTCAAATTAACTGAAACATATCTATCAATGGTCTCACTGGCACACACACAGGTGGAGGGTGAAACACACCCCCACACACACACATAGACACACACACACACACACACACACACACACACACACACACACCCACACACACACCCACACACACACATAGACACACACACACACACACACACACACACACACAGACACACACACACACACACACACACACACAGACATAGACACACACACACACACACACATAGACACACACACACACACACACATAGACACACACACGCACACATAGACACACACGCACACATAGACACACACACACACACCCGCACACACAGACTAACCCCAAATCTCAGGGATTCCCCCATCATGGGCCATAATCAGTAATCCTCATCTCAATCCCGCGGCTCTCGCGGCTCAGACAGCCCAGGTGGCTTCCGTTGGGATGAGCTCACCGCCAGACATGTGGCTGGTTACGGCTGGTTACGGCTGGTTATCTGTTTATATATACATATATCTGTTTATATATACATATATATATATCTGTTTATATATACATATATATACATTACATTACAGTCATTTAGCAGACGCTTTTATCCAAAGCGACTTACAATAGTGTGTTTCAACAAAGGAAGGTAAGAGAACTGTCACGGTTACGGGCTTTGGCGGCGCACACACACACCTGTCGGCAATTGCCGAGAGTGATTAGGTTACTCACGTCACCTGTGGGTATATATACCGTATACCCTGGCGTCCCGTTACTTCGGGGCTAGGTCGTACTTTGTACTCTCTGGACGGAATCGTTACTCCGATGTCTTGGTATCCAGACCCCTGGCCTGTCCCGCGTTACTCTCCGGTCTAATACCTGTCGCTACTCCGACATCCCGGTATCCAGACTCCTCTCCCGTCCCGGACTACTCGCCGGTCTACTACCTGCCGGTACTACGCTGATCGACTTCCCGGTTTCCAGACCCCTCGCCTGTACCCGATCACTCTTTTATTGTTTGCTTTAATAAAGCTCCACGTTATCGCTTCATTGTGTCTTGGTCTGCGTTCTGGGTCCCACCAAACTACCCCCTTGTGACAACCTAGCCATGATGGACCCTGGTGACCTCGACCTGGTGGAGCAAATGACGCTGGAGCTGAGGGAGGACCGGTTAGCCGACATGGGCGCAATCGATTCCCTGAGGGGCCGTGCCGGTTCACGGGTTCAAGCGCTGCGGGAGCTGGAGGAGGAATGCAAGGACCTGTTGGCCAACATGGGCCCCGGCGACCGCGACCAGTTGAAGCCCGAGATTGATTCACTGAGCGCCTGTCACGGACGGTTGGGTCAAGGGCTGCAGGCGCTGATGGACCAGCTTAGGGACCTGGCAACCACCGTTGCTTCCCTCATCGGAGGGGCCAACGGCGCCACGGTGGGCGCCCCACCACCCGCGGTTGTCTTGCCGGTTCTTTCTGCCTCCCTCCATTCGGAGCCCAGTTCCCCGCCGGCCGACGTCGCGCTGTCCCCGTCTGACAGCGCTGCGCTGCCCGACGCTGCGCTGCCCGATGTTTCGCTTTCCCCGCCTGCCGAAGCTGACGACGTTGCGCTGTCCCCGCCTGCCGACGTTGCGCGGCCCCCGTCTGCCAACGTCGAGGGCTTGGGTCGTTACCACTTCGTTCCCGTTGCCGTGGGAGATTTCGAGGGGGACGGTGGTTTTTGTTTAATTGTTGTTTTGGGGATGTCAGGAGCCGGCCCCCGGAGAGGTCCAATTATATAGCAATATATAGCAATGCGTGTTTCCACTTGCATGTCCGAGGGGGGAAACGACAAGACCAGTTGGGTGTCGTCACCATAGCAGTGGTAGGATAAGTCATGGGAGTGGATAACAGCACCAAGGGACGTTGTGTAGGGGGAGAAGAGAAGAGGACCCAGGGCCAATCCTTGTGGAACCCCAGTAGTCAGTCGGCGTGGTTCCGACACAGACCCTCCCAGTGCCACCTGGTAGGAGCGACCCGTCAGGTAGGATGCAAACAAAGCGAGAGCAGAGCCCAAGACACCCATCCCCTCAAGGGTGGAGAGGAGAATCTGGTGGTTCACAGTGTCGAATGCTGCAGACAGGTCCAGAAGTATCAGGACTGAGGAGAGCGAATTTGCTCTAGCAACATGGAGCGACTCAGTTACTGCCAGAAGGGCAGTTTCTGTCGAGTGACCTGCCTTCCCCACCAGATTGGTGGGGATCCAGGCAGTTCTGGTGGAGATACAAGGACAATTGGTTAAAGACAGCACGTTCAAGAGTTTTGGATAAAAAGGGCAAAAGGGATACCGGCCTGTAGTTCTTGAGTTCAGAGGGGTCAAGTGTTGGTTTCTTCAGGAGGGGGGTGACTCTGGCAGTCTTGAAAGCAGCAGAAAGCAAGCAAGACGTCAGAGATGCGTTGAAGAAATGGGTAAGGGAGGGATGTGGGAGGATGGGGGGAAGACATGGGTGGTTGATGCGAGCATCGGCCGGAGGGTCAAGGAAGGAGGATCGGATATCGTTGACCTTCTTGTCAAAGAAGTTGGTGAAATCATCCAGCAGAAGGGAGGAGCTGGGGTGAGGGGGCGAGAGATGGAGGAGGGAGGAAAATGTATCGACGGGACGTCACCATCTTGGTAGGGGGAGAGTGGGAAGGGGGGTAAGGGAGGAAGAGGGAGAAGGACATGAAGAAGTGATCGGATAGATGGAGAGGAGTATCTGAAAGGTTTACTGTATCGCAGTGTCTGGTGAAGATGAGGTCCAGCTGGTTGCCGGCCTTGTGAGTCGGAGGAGAGGGGCGACGGGAAAGGTCGAAGGAGGCGAGGAAGGAGAGAAGAGGGTCCAATTTTTCAGTCAAGATGTTGAAGTCGCCAAGAACGATGAGGCCGGAACCATCATCAGGGAAGTGGGAGATCAGCATGTAAAGCTCCTCCAAGAAGTCCCCAGCTGGGCCG
Source organism: Muraenolepis orangiensis (assembly GCA_027704905.1). Taxonomy (NCBI): domain Eukaryota; kingdom Metazoa; phylum Chordata; class Actinopteri; order Gadiformes; family Muraenolepididae; genus Muraenolepis; species Muraenolepis orangiensis. The sequence continues at coordinate 5,638,337 of CM051015.1, read as the reverse complement.
GGAGGACGATAAACAACTGCAATAATGAGCTTAAATGGAAAACAAACAGTTACAGCATGAAATTCAAATGAAGAGGGGGAGAACTGTGGAATGGAAATCGGGGAGTATTTCCAGTCACGCGAAATCAACAGACCAGTACGCCTCGTCTTGCGACTCTGGGGGTGTGAGAAAAAGAGTACACATCTGACAAAGCAGCAGGCGAGGCAGTGTTTTCAGGGCTGATCCAAGTCTCAGTAAGAGCAAGGAAGTTCAGGGCACGCAAGGATGCATAGCCTGAGATTAACTCAGTTTTCTGCACTGCCGACTGGCAATTCCAAAGTCCCCTAGTTACCACTAGCTCGACATGGGTAGACAGAGTAGGGTAAATGAGGTTTGTGGGATCACGGCGGCGCCTGGATGTGACCCAGCGTCTGTGTGACCTCCGCGAAGAAGTGTGTACCGCAATGCCACACATGGTAGATTACAGTACAATAAGATGCCAACCTGAGAAGAAGTCGAACTTGAAAAAGTCGACTGTAGCCTTATTCTGCCTTGCCTTGAAGTCAAACTTGAAAAAGTCGACTGTAGCCTTATCCTGCCTTGCCTTGAATTCGAACTTGAAAAAGTCGACTGTAGCCTTATTCTGCCTTGCCTTTGTTTGCCTGCCGCTCCAAAGCTGCCGCTTTCAGGAAGTGGCTAAATAACACTGGTTGCTAATTGTCTGAGAGTCTGCTAGGGGTGCAGGCCCCTCCCACACGATTAACAAGGCAGTTGACCTAGATTGGGTGAAACCACCTTCAATGGGCCACAACACTTAAGCACTACCTGACCACTTGACTAACAATAGGCCAATGAGTGAAGCACAACTTACTTGCAACACTCTTGTTACACTTAGTATCAACCTGACAAACTCAAGTTACAGATAGTATCACCTGATAAACCTGACAAACTCGAGTTACAGTTAGTATCAACCTAGTAAGCAACTAAATATACTTCAACACTTGGCTAACAATAAACTAATGATTAAAGTACTTACTTCAGTTACTTAACTTACTTACTTAATCAGTATCAACCTGATTAGCAACACAAATATACTCAGACTATTCCAGATGGGTCAAGAAGTTCAGTCCCTCCAGTAGTTGAAACACACACGATGCTACACTACACTATATATCTGTTTATATATACATATATATCTGTTTATATATATGTATATATATATATATATATATATATATATATGCGAAAACACACATGTGTGTCTCGGCGTCCGTCCCGGGCCCCCGGCCCTCTGCCGGCGTGCACATGCCCCCGGCCCGCCTGACCACCACCGGCGGTGGAAGGGCTCGGTGAGTCAGACGGTCGGGTCGTGTCAGCGACAGCGTCGACATGAACACGTGAGAGCTGAAATTTAACGGAGGCTCCGAGACTCCCCTGAAAAAAATAATAACCACACCACCAGCAACAAGCGACACGCCCGACACGCAGAGAGCCCCAAGAATGCCGGTCATATGGTCCTGATTTTCAGTCCCCGCCCTGTTTTTCTATTTTTTTCATCCCCATGTGGAAGGGCCCAGGCTTTTTGGTCCGGTCTGGCGGTTCGCGGGCTGCTCGCTCGGTGGACCGGTCCGTCGGTCGGTCCGTTCGGATGGTTGAACGACGGCATCACATGCTTCGGTTGCCGTAATGATCACAGACAAAATCTAAAGCAAAAAAAAAATATCTGAGCAAATCCGCTTTGAGGCCAATTAGCGGGATGGTCAATAACTCAAACTACATTATAATCAAAGTGAACAGCAGGAGGGTGTGTGCCAGTGTATCAAACTGTAGCAAAGCCAAAGGCTGTGGGATTCCCCCCCCTCCCTTAACTCTTCCTTAACTCAAACGAGGACAGAATTGATTTTGTGGTGAAGCAGAACAACAATGTGAACCAATCTTAAAAGTCAGCTTCACCACAGTCTGTCAGAGGGGATCTCAATTTCACCGCTGGCCCTGAGAGTACATCGAGTGTGTAGTGAGTGAGTAGTGTGAGTTGTGTGTAGTGAGTGTGTAGTGAGTGAGTTGTGTGTAGTGAGTGTGTAGTGAGTGAGTAGTGTGTAGTGAGTGAGTAGTGTGAGTTGTGTGTAGTGAGTGAGTTGTGTGTAGTGAGTGTGTAGTGAGTGAGTAGTGTGTAGTGAGTGAGTAGTGTGAGTTGTGTGTAGTGAGTGAGTTGTGTGTAGTGAGTGAGTAGTGTGAGTTGTGTGTAGTGAGTGAGTAGTGTGAGTTGTGTGTAGTGAGTGAGTTGTGTGTAGTGAGTGAGTAGTGTGAGTTGTGTGTAGTGAGTGAGTAGTGTGTAGTGAGTGAGTAGTGTGTAGTGAGTGAGTAGTGTGTAGTGAGTGTGTAGTGAGTGAGTAGTGTGAGTTGTGTGTAGTGAGTGAGTTGTGTGTAGTGAGTGAGTAGTGTGAGTTGTGTGTAGTGAGTGAGTAGTGTGAGTTGTGTGTAGTGAATGAGTATTGTGAGTTGTGTGTAGTGAGTGAGTAGTGTGTAGTGAGTGTGTAGTGAGTGAGTCGTGTGTAGTGAATGAGTAGTGTGAGTTGTGTGTAGTGAGTGAGTAGTGTGAGTTGTGTGTAGTGAGTGAGTTTAGTTTGCTTGCTGTCACGTAGCATATCTCTACACAGGATGTGCTGCTCTGTCAGGTCTCAGCACAAACCTTTGTTGTTGTTTCTGTAGAATCCAATGGAACCACTGTTGCAGTTCTGAGAATGCATGAGATGTCAGTGTTTGATTTATTAAAAGACTGACATGGATGTTTTTGGGGTGTGTCAGCTTTTCACACAGCTTTTCCCCCATGTGGCGTGGGGAGTGAAAGCATGGAGATAAATGCACTGTGGGCCCTTGAAGATACAAGATACAAGATATTTGATTGGCCATTTGTAACAAGTACATAGGAATGTTTACTCCCCATTCCCTCCTGCAGTATATGAAGCTGATCTAGGCTGTCATCTTAACGTGATGTGGAGCTCTCTCTGCCATGCTGTGTTGATCATAGAGATGTTTTGTGACAGTGCTAATGCCTTCGCACACTGAGGGTTACTGTTGACAGAGTGAGGATATTTCTGACACGGTGAGGATAATCCTCCTTGTTGAAGTGCATCAGTTCCATGTGTACATGCGGTACATCCTGGACCATTCACTTGATCTGAAGACAGAGAACAGAAGGCCTGAGGCCAAATGAAAGAGTAATACATATGGAGCCACTTCCAGTGATCAGCTCCTCTCTACACCCTCTTGGTGTGTGTGTGTTACCTTTCCAGTTATACAACAAAACATAGAAATAGACGTTGTAGTGATGAAGCTAGAGAGCCTGTGGGTTTAAGCTTCTCACGTTAGAACGTCACCTCTCATGCCTGAGGTCGTCGGTTCGAGCCCAGCACGGGACGCTGACTGTTACACCAGGTCATGCAGGCATAGTTATTTTCTGTTGTTCTCAAATGTTCTCAAAGCTTGTTCCCAAAACTCATTAACCTTTAGTAGAGGATGTGATATTATTTCCTTGGCTGTATGTGTGGGGACACCAGGTTCATCAGGTTTATTGTAGAAAGTTGCGTTTCAGAAAGTGGTTGAAGGAGCAGGATCAGGCAAGGTCTCGGTGGGAGGATTACAGGAGTGTTGCAATAGTTCCAGTTAAGCAAGTGGAGGTTCCTCGCTGTGGGCTACTCCACTAAATGCCGTCAATAATAGTACAGTAAAAGTGACAGTTCCACGATTGCGGAATCGCTGTGCCAAATCCGTTTCCATGAGACCAAAAGAAGAAATATTGATTGATCTGTAACCCTATACAGCCCATTTTTTTGGAAGGTGCAAAACCAAAAATATTCTGTGATGTCAATTGTTTATACAATCAAGAGCCAGTGTGACATGCTGACTGACACACTATTTTAAGCCACCAACCATATCAGAAATAGCAATCGCAGATGTAGACCGGTTGACATTTTGGATATAAATATATTCTCTTGTATTAAATATTACGATTTTTCATATATTACAAAGAATGTAAAAAAGGTGACAAGTTTTCTTACCTTGAATTTTGATCCAATCAGCAGTCAGGAAATCCGAGTCAGGAGGTCAGAGGTCAGATCAAAGGAGGAAGCAAACGCACACAAGGCAGGGAGGTGGCTATGGGCCTCACTGAGAGGGCTATAGGTGTTAAGTGTGTAAAACAGCTGTTCTCCGGCATCCCATAGCAATGTACAACAAGATAAACATACAGCGACTTAAGTTTTACATTCTACTGTGCAGTGCTGCGTTATTTAAAATGAAAAAATAAATCTTGACTTTTAGCGTTTTCCTGTAAGTTAGCCTGCTAAGTCGGCTAGTTAGCACAAAGTAGCTGCTGTGGTTAGCGTTCAAAGACTTTGCATGCAGTGAGCTCAGCCAGCCAGTCTGTGGCTACAAACCAACAACCCAGCGAGAGAGAGAGAGAGAGAGAGAGAGAGAGAGAGAGAGAGAGAGAGAGAGAGAGAGAGAGAGAGAGAGAGAGAGAGAGAGAGAGAGAGAGAGAGAGAGAGAGAGAGAGAGAGCAGCCCATGAGGGAGAAGCTCCGTAGGCCCTGTGCTGTCCCAGGTCTCCGTGGGAAGCGGTGAGGACGTCTCCTCACTCCATCACTCGACTGTTCCACCTGCACTGGGCTCCCGTGCGAGGACATCAGACATTGTGGTCCGTGAGTTTTGTTTTAAAAGAAAGAAGCAGCCATGTTTTAAGATTTTACCTAGGTTGCGTCTAAAAAATTGCGTCCGGCCAGGATTAAAAAAAAATGTCCATGATTATTTTTTTGCTTCCTTTACATTACTTTACATTACTTTACATTACTTTCACATTTCTCCTTATGTCCCGCCCTCTCGCGTGCCACCATTGGTCGGTCATGTAGGCTACAACCTAAGCCCTGCACGCACACATTGGTCAAACTGCCTCTCAATCATTACCCTCAACCTCCCCCCTCCCCTGTTTTAGTTTTCACTGTATGGACTTAGTGAAAAGGTGTTATTCAGTTTGTCATACTGTTCATGCATGTGTTTGGCTGTATATTAATATGTGTAAGTAAGTCAATAGTGACTTGGCTAAAGAGTTTTATCTCTTTATGTTTCAATAACAATGTTGGCAAGGTTAATTAGTTACTAAAAATGAAAGAGACTCTATATAACTCTATATAGCCTATAGAGAGATAGAGGGTGCTACATAATAATCAGTGTCTCACCCCTGGAAATGAGATTTCATCGAGTATATACAAATCAACTCTAACACGGTGTGTGTGTGTGTGTGTGTGTGTGTGTGTGTGTGTGTGTGTGTGTGTGTGTGTGTGTGTGTGCATGTGTGCGTGTGTGTGTGTGTGAACATTCTCTTAAACTTGAAAAACGTTGCATTATGCCGGAACTGCAAAAACGAAAATGCAAAAAACTGCCTTTTTTTCTCCTTTGAATCCACAGAGTAATCTTCTGTGTGTCGTGCTTATCGACACACATCTGTATCAAGGTGTGTGACTCTCTTACTGATGTATGACTGTGATCGCTGTGATTGGAAACTAGGACCGAACCATGAACCACCCCCTCCCCCCTCCGCCCCGCCAACCCGTCGTTTTATGACAACTGTACTTTGATGTTGACAAATTGAAGCCAGCTTATCTTGGTCAGTCACTTATCTCTATACTTCCCTAACCCACACCTCTCTCTCTCTCTCTCTCTCTCTCTCTCTCTCTCTCTCTCTCTCTCTCTCTCTCTCTCTTTCTCTCTGGTCTCTCTGGTCTCTCTCTGGTCTCTCTCTGGTCTCTCTCTGGCTCTCTCTCCCTATCTACCTTATGCTCTTCATTATGGTTTCCCAGGCTCGAGAATGATTGTAATTATCGCATCTATAAAACGGTGCCGCTTTCTTTGGCAGGCCGAGAGCCAATAACAACTGGTGTGCGAGCACTTCCTCCATGGGCCCTGACACAGCATACTGTACGAATAAAAACAACAACAACACACACACACACACACACACACACACACACACACACACACACACACACACACACACACATAAACAATACATTCCCTTTCTGCCCACAGCATCCAACAGGAGACGGGGCTCATCTGCCAAGACTATTTACTAGAACTCAGCCAGCTTTGGGATGCGATCAAAGTGACCTCGGTTACTGCCGGATTAGCCAGGTGCCAGCAACCGCAGTGGGATGTGTGTGTTATTTGAGATGGATCACCTGAGAGGCTTTAACCTTGGGTAACCTCCATTGATTGGAACGGAGCGCATCACGTAGAGCTGTTTCTCCGCAGAGATCTGTCGGCTCATCTGCCGGAAAAACCACAACCGTGGTGGCAGAGGGAGAGAGAGGGAGAGAGAGAGAGAGAGAGAGAGAGAGAGAGAGAGAGAGAGAGAGAGAGAGAGAGAGAGAGAGAGAGAGGGAGAGAGGGGGTGAGGGGTGGGAGAGAGAGAAGGAGAGTGAGTGAGAGAGAGAGAGAGAGAGAGAGAGAGAGAGAGAGAGAGAGAGGGAGAGGGGAGAGGAATCCAGGAATCAACAGCAGCAGTCTGTCTGTTTGTGGCAGGGAGCAGATCACACACACATCAACAGATGAGACACACACACACACACACACACACACACACACACACACACACACACACACACACACACACACACACCCACACTAAAATACAGCTGGTGGGAGTTACAAAGCCAGAGTGAAGAACTCGGTGACAGTGGTGGCATTTAGACTAAACTTCTATATACAACTGCATGTTGTTAATCTAACGTCTCAGATGGCCATTTCCTGCCATCTCTCTGCCAGGCCAGCTGCTGGTATGATCCATCCCATCCATCATTCATCCAACTGTCATGTCCATCACTTGGAAGACAGGTAGACTTTGCGTGCTTCTCTGCCTCTCGCCCAAGAAACAAGAAAATTGCCCAATCTGCAAACCACAGAATTAGTTTACGGTAACAAACTAATTCCTTGACAGGAAGGCCTCAGGATCCAGTCAATCTTCAACGCTGCCTCACCCGCCGTGACCACAGCGTTCCCGCACTAAGTCCGTTCTTCATTCTTTACACGTTGTTGGGCATAATTACATTGCGAAAGCCTTATTGTCGGTTGGCGGAGTCTCAGAATCCCATGGTCTCTGCGTACAATGCCCTGGCCTCTTTTCATCGGCTGTAAGGCTCTGAACCGCATACACCCCAGAGTCACGCGTCTAGCGGCCTGGGGCGCCTCTGATGGCCCCGGCCAGCAGTGGCCACAGACCGGCTGAGTACCGATTCCAACTCAAGACCATGACTTGCAGGCTCCCGCGAGCTGGCGTCCAGTGCCTTGGGGAATGGGATTGACAAGAGGAACGTGACGGATGAGGCAGGTAGCCAGAAAGGTTAAAGGGCATGTTGGACTTTGCTAGAACATAAGGTTGCATGGCTTGTTGTGGCCCTGATAAACATTCATATAGATATCATTTGGGGGTGGCAGTAGCTCAGTCTGTTGGGACTTGTCTTGGGAACCGGAAGGTCCCCGGATCAAGTCCCCGAAACACCTGGGGGCACTGCCGAGGTGCCCTTGAGCAAGGCACCAGACCCCTCCACTGCTCCCCTGTATATACAATAGCTGCCCACTATATTAGGATTGGTTAAATGAGAGGAACTCATTTCACTGTGTTTACATGTGTTACATGTGTTTATGTGAATAAATAGGATTCAATCCTCCAGATTTAGATTTATTCACCTTCATGTTGAGGATTTGCTACTTTGGCCAGTGCCCAACTATTGGGGAAGACACACTTTTAGCATGATTGACCAATATATAAATATTGCTGAACTGGTTCTTCTCTTGAAATAGTTTTAATACTAATAGTACATAGTATAATACTAATAATAGTTTTAATACTAATAGTACATAGTATAATACTAATAATAGTTTTAATACTAATAGTACATAGTATAATACTAATAATAGTTGTAATACTAATAGTACATAGTATAATACTAATAATAGTTTTAATTCTATCCACATTTTCTCTCATCTAAAAATGATTGGCGGGAAAAAATGTCCGCTGAGTGGCATGTCAGTTTGTCAGTTTGTCAGTTTGTCAGTTTGTCAGTTTGTCAGTTTGTCAGTTTGTCAGTTTGAACGTGTAGCTGACAAAAGCGCCAGTTAAACTCACATCTGGTGTATTGTGTATATTGTTTACAGCATAATGCTGCAGCAGCATTAATTTATTAAAATATCACTAGTCATGATGCTAACGCTAGATATACTAGTCATGATGCTAACATATTTTCTTATCTTTCTACAATCTGGGCACTGGTTCAGTGCCAGAGATATTATATATATATAATATACTGTTTAGTTTCACTACACGGCTTGACTTACCTTATTGGTTAATATTTGTTAATCAATTATGTTAATATATGGTTAATATATGCAGAAATGTTTTTGGACACATACAGTCCAGAAACCAAAACTTGTGATTTGAGGGAAGGGTATTTATTTATTTATTTAATTTTTTTGCATCGTAGTAGACGGCTTCTTCACTGTGTTCATGATGCTGGCACTTGCTTTTTAAAGGCTTTTTGCATGATTCAACACATCCATCAGTCACTTATTGTTATTTTTACTGTGTACAGTATTGTTATAGTATAGTGTTGTACAGTAGAAGTATAGTACATAGTATAGTTTATAGTGTTCAATTGTAAGAAATTCATACTGAGGGAGGGAATGGGGAGACCATTCCATTGTACTTGTTGCAAATGGCAATTAAACATCTTGAATCTTGACACTCATACAAACAACACAAAATATTAATTATGTAAAAATATAAATAAAATAAACAAGTTCGAAAATTGCCATAAAAAAATGTCATATATTTCAATGGCCTTAATAAACAGTAGTGCCAATTACAAATGCAGTGCAAATGACCAGTGTATATATCCATACACAAAGGTTCAGTGGAATTAACATGTAACTAGGTATGCTCTAGTATGCTCATATTCTAATATCATACTGTATGAATAATTTAGACCTAGTAAGCGTTAGAGTAAGATTAGAGTAAGAGTAAGAGTGTTGAATGTGTTTTAGTGTTTTAGTGGATACCCGGAACATAGTAAATGGAATTTATGAGACGACGCTCCAGGATTTGGCTGCCCGTTAGCTGCGGATGCGGTAATAGTTAGTTTCACGGCCGGTCCGAGGAGGTGGGCAGCGGCTCTTACCGTAAACACAATTAGGCTAACCGTGGTGAGATCCAGAGACCACATGAAGAGAGATGGACTCTCACGCACACCCTGGCCCAGTCACCCTCTCGCTCTATAGGCCTTCTTACACACACACACACACACACACACACACACACACACACACACACACACACACACACACACACACACACACACACACACACACACACACACACACACACACACACACACACACACACACACACACACACCTACACGCGCCTACGCATCATAAACACTAGTGCGGTGGGGCCGATTAGAAAAGGACCCTCTGGGTTGAAAGACGGAGGGCGGAGCTCCCCTCCCAGCGCACCCTGGAGCCACAACGCAGGATGGAAGGTTTACAGGCCAACTGAGGAAGCTCATGCATGCCATGATGAGCCATGTGCAGCGCGCGCACACACACACACACACACACACGCACACACGCACACGCACATGCACACACGCACACGCACACGCACACACACACTAATCTAAGTTGTCACCATCTCCCCTCAGGCACTGGTATCTGTTTGACCAATCGTGTCACCCATCATTCTTTCCACTGTGGGATTGGGGTTGGGCCTTCTTTGGTTTCCTCAAATCAACAGACACACACACATGCACACGCGCACACACACACACACACACACACAGTCATACCCGCCACACCACCGCTGTGTGAGCTACGGCAGTTCCTGGCGGATGTCGGGGAGGGAATCCACCGCCGTCGACCCTGTTCCCCAGCCTCTGCTCCCTTACCGGGCAGACTGCGAGATTTATCTCCATCTCAATAAGTCTAAACAATGCCTGCATTAACACAGCCAAAGGGGAAAAGTTCAAATATTCTGGCAATTCACACAATACACACACACACACACACACACACACACACACACACACACACACACACACACACACACACGCACACACACACGCACACTGTGTGTGTGTGTGTGTGTCACTACCAAGTTGATGTAGACCAGGCATGGATCCAGGTCGGCCCTGTGTTTATTGAATGTCAATCCCCCCCCCCCTCACGGCACTACATTCCCCCCCCAGAGTGCGGCGACCATTAGCTGGGACCATTTGCCGCTGCTGAAGTCAAGCGGAAGGCTGCGTTCGATCCAAACAAGGGTTTTCACCCCGGGACCCCAGACACGCACCAGCGGCACTTGAGCGCTTTGCGTCACTTCCCCCCGGGTACGACCTCCACGCCGTGGGGAGGCCGCGCTAGTTTCCGATGTTGAAATACATGTCAAAAAACTAATTGTGTGTGTGTGTGTGTGTGTCTATGTGTGTGTGTGTCTGTGTGTGTGTGTCTGTGTGTGTGTGTCTATGTGTGTGTGTGTCTGTGTGTGTGTGTCTATGTGTGTGTGTGTGTGTGTGTGTGTGTCTATGTGTGTGTGTGTCTGTGTGTGTGTGTCTGTGTGTGTGTGTCTATGTGTGTGTGTGTGTGTGTCTGTGTGTGTGTGTCTGTGTGTGTGTGTCTATGTGTGTGTGTGTCTATGTGTGTGTGTGTCTGTGTGTGTGTGTCTATGTGTGTGTGTGTCTGTGTGTGTGTGTCTGTGTGTGTGTGTGTCTGTGTGTGTGTGTCTATGTGTGTGTGTGTCTGTGTGTGTGTGTCTATGTGTGTGTGTGGGGGGGTTGATGTGGATGCCACCGTGCTACCTTGGTTTGGTAGTTAGCAACAACACACATCCTGATAAGAATCTGTGTGGAGGAAAGGCCCCAGTGCCGCTGGGCCGGTTAGTGCAGTGCCGCTGGGCCGGTTAGTGCAGTGCCGCTGGGCCGGTTAGTGCAGTGCCGCTGGGCCGGTTAGTGCAGTGCCGCTGGGCCGGTTAGTGCAGTGCCCATTCAGAAAGAGAAACCTATAAACACTTCCGTGTTTATGGTTCGGTAAACCCGGGGCCAAAATAATTGTAAATTGTAAATTGTGCAAATGCCCTTGGCGCCAGTGAATTGAATCTTGACTGGCACAACGCCAGCGCATCGGGGACACAAGCTATGTCTTAAACCTGCACTATGTTAATTCTCCCATTAGCAACCTCTAGTGGCTTGAAGTGTAGCTACAGTTAATTAGAGCTATAGCTTATAGCTGGGAGAGGGACAGCCTGATATCAGACTGATATCCGCGTCGCTTATGGATGGATCGCTTTTTCAAAGACCGGAATAAGTGAACTCGATGGAGTCACATGTCTGGACCCAGGCAATGGTGAGGGCAACATTGGACCAGAATACAACCATTAAAAATGGGATCGGATGGATTTACGTTTTGGACGTGCCCGTTTTATTCCTGAGAAACTTTCCATTTCGGATATTTTTGAATGGAGCAAATAGCTGCAGCAGAAAAGTCCTAATGCAGGTTTAAAGTGTGTGTCACATCAGTATGAGTTTATTAAATTGTTTTAACTACCACGCAGTCTATATGTAATACATGACAGGATCTTATCACAACGTGATCACAGCAATATTCCAACCTCAAAGCTCCATAAAAAAAGATAATGAGAATTAAACATGATAGCTCAGTTATATAGTCCTGTTTGATGTTTGACGCTTCGGTGAGGGCACGATAGCAGAGAATTGAAGCGCCAAGTTCCATTTATTTATAGAGCTCGGTTAAAAACAAGAAAGTACAGTACAATTCAGATGACTATTAACACAATTGACAGCATAAACTAATTAAGCGCAATGTAGAATATATATAATATAATAGAATTGAATGTAATCGGTGCGACTGGACAGGCAAGACTTCTAGTAAAACAAACTAGAAACCTGGAAACACTTTTTATGTTTTGTGTGTGTGTGTGTGTGTGTGTGTGTGTGTGTGTGTGTGTGTGTGTGTGTGTGTGTGTGTGTGTGTGTGTGTGTGTGTGTGTGTGTGTGTGTGTGTGTGTGTGTGTGTGTGTGTGTCCCCCTCTTCTGAGAAGAACACTAATCCCCATTGAATGCTATTCTGATTTGATTGAACTGGATGAATAGGGTTCACACATAGTCTCTCTCTCTCTCTCTCTCTCTCTCTCTCTCTCTCTCTCTCTCTCTCTCTCTCTCTCTCTCTCTCTCTCTCTCTCTCTCTCTCTCTCTCTCTCTCTCTCTCTCTCTCTCTCTCTCAAACACTTGAAAGGCTTTGAGAGATCCCAGGCAGGTATCAGCAGATCATGACCTTACCATGCCCAGGTGGATCTTTGTGGCGGATAATCTCTGATAATCTGACCATGCTTCAGACAATGCAGGCAGTCCCTGGAGATTACAGACGGTGGTTAAAGATGTGAAAGCCTCTTGTTGACTTCTGGGTTCAATATCCACAATGAGTAAAACTCATTGTGGATTTATTGTATGTGAGTGTGTGTTTGTGTGTGTGTCTCTTGTGTGTGTATTTCCACATCGACAAATCATCTACATTTAGAAATTGGATGGTAGTCCAAGTGATTTTGGGGTTTGGAGTGTTAACTTTGTTACGTTGATGATGGGAAATCTTGACAGGCGTGTGTAATCACACACGCACACGTGCGCAGTCTCCGTTAGCATACATATCTGATATCTCTATATATACGTATATGTACTGTATATATGATGTAGTATTGTCTGAGAGGGGTCCAGTCTGTTGGACGCAGACGGAGGGTCTTCGGAGACCTTGTAGAAAGACCATAATTGTTGAGGACTGAGTCGTTGCGCAACTGCAGCACACAGGACTATGCTGAGAAAGGGTATTATGTGTGGAGAAATAATCTCGACACATTCATACACGTGCGTGTGTTTGTGCGTGTGTGTGCGCGCGTATTAGTGGTGAGTGCGTGCTTAAATGCATTTCTATGATTTTATTCCTCTGTGTGTGAATGTGTGTGTGTGTGTGTGTGTGTGTGTGTGTGTGCGTGTGTGCGTGCGTGTGTGTGTGCGCGTGCTGGATGTGTGTGTGTGTGCGCGTGCTGGATGTTGGTGTGCGCTGCATTCAGTCCTTGTTGTTGTGTCATGGTGTTGTGCTTACCCAAGCGGCTCCAACAGGCCATCCGCTCTGCAGCCGGTTCACACGCTTCAGTTGAGGTTCCTGGTGAGACAGAGGAGTGACCACAGCCCTCTGGTCAGGACATGGTCAGGAGTTTGGGTCGAGGGCCCCAGCAGCAGCAGCCCTGCTGCTGGGGCCCCTAGCCCCCCACTGCTATATTAAGTCACTGAGTTCGGTTCAGGGAGTATTCTGAGGGAGAAGTAGCTGACCTGTGTGTGTATTTGGGCGCATTGTTTTTGTTAGTCTAACTGTTGCACCTCTGTCTGTCCAGGCGTGACAGAAAGACCAGCCCATTGTCGAGAGAGCCCCAGACTTTTAAGTTGAAACGGGGGACATTTGAGATGAGGGAATATCCTCCTTAAGGCAAACCTAATGGGTAACTGTCTTACTTTAAACTGTGCGTGTGTTTGTATTGGCCAGACTTGACATAGTAATGGAGGAAATAATCAATTTACCACAGACAGACCGACACATAAAACACGGAGGTCATGCTGAAGAAGGCACACCAGCGCCTCTATGCTCTGCGGTGCCTCAGGAAAAGCGGAATAGGCCAGAGGTGGCTAGTAAATTTCTACCGAGGCACCGTAGAGAGCGTCCTGACGGATGGCGTCACTGTGTGGTACGGAGACACCACTGAACAGGACAAGAAAGACATCCAGAGGGTGGTGAGGACGGCAGAGCAGATCATCGGGTGTGCACTTCCATGCATTGAGGAGATCTTTAGGAACAGATGTCCAAAGAAAGGCCATCTCCATCATAAAGGACTGCAACCACCCTGGGCTCCATCTCTTCTCCCCCCTACCGTCTGGTCGCCCGTTCCTCAGCATCCGTACAAGGACTAGCAGGTTTAAGGACAGTTTTTATCCACAGGCAAAGACCTACTGAACTGCTAGGAGTGCTCCCATTATCATAACATTGTCTTTAACATAACATTAATTATTGTAATGTTCAATGAAAATATCATCCGTCACTTTATAGTTCTGTTCTGTTTATGTTCATTGTTATTGTATATAGTATTGTTTATAGTATTGTTTTAAAAATTCATACTGCGGGAGGGAATGGGGAGTAAGCATATCATTGTTGCAAATGGCCAATAAAACATCTTGTATGTTGTATATAAAGTACAGTATGAATGTTTGTGTATATTGGGTATATGTGGGATCATCAGGATTCAGATCTGTATATAAAGTACAGTATATACAGTGGAGGAAATAATTATTTGATCCCTTGCCGATTTTCTAAGTTTGCCCACTTACAAAGAAATGAACAGTCTATAATTGTAATGGTAGGTTTATATTAACAGTGAGAAACAAAATATCAAAAAGAAAATCCAGAAATTTACATCATATAAAAGTTAGAAATTGATTTGCATTTAATTGAGTGAAATAAGTATTTGATCCCCTTGCAACCAACAAGAATTCTGGCCCTGACAGACCAGTTAGATAAGTCCTCTCGCTTTAAGAAAGTACTCCTAATATCAACTCATTACCTGTAGAAAAGACACCTGTCCAAACTTGTTACCTGTATAAAAGACACCTGTCCACAGAATCAATCAATCAGATTCCAACCTCGCCACCATGGGCAAGACCAAAGAGCTGTCTAAGGACATCAGGGACAAGATTGTAGACCTGCACAAGGCTATTCGAAAATGGAAGAAACACAAAATGACCATCAATCGCCCTCGGTCTGGGGCTCCACGCAAGATCTCGCCTCGTGGGGTATCGAGGATCATGAGAACGGTGAGGGATCAGCCAAGAACTACACGGGAGGAACTTGTTAATGATCTCAAGGCAGCTGGGACCACAGTCACCAATAAAACTATTGGTCTTCCAGCACGACAATGACCCAAAAAATACGGCCAAGGTAACAAAGGAGTGGCTAAAGAAGAAGCACATTAAGGTGAGTGCCTAGCCAATCTCCGGACCTTAATCCCATAGAAAATCTGTGGAGGGAGCTGAAGCTTCGAGTTGCCAAGCATCAGCCTCGAAACCTTAAGGATTTGGAGAGGATCTGCAAAGAGGAGTGGACCAAAATCCCTCCTGAGATGTGTGCAAACCTGGTGACCAACTACAAGAAACATCTGACCTCTGTGATGGCCAACAAGGGTTTCTCCACCAAGTACTAAGTCATGTTTTGCAAGGGGATCAAATACTTATTTCACTCAATTAAATGCAAATAAATGTATAACATGATGATCTATAATATGATGTCAATTTCTTTTTTGATCAATGTTTTTGATATTCTGTCTTTCACTGTTAAAATAAACCTACCATTAAAATGGTAGACTTTGAAAATCGACAAGGGATCAAATAATTATTTCCTCCACTGTATATATATATATATATATATATACATAAAGTACAGTATATAAAGTACAGTACATAAAGTACAGTATATAAAGTACAGTATATATATATCTGAATATACAGTATCTACAGGACAGAATCCTGATGAACCCAGAGCTCTGAGTGATGCGTCACACGGCCCTCTCTCTCTCTCTCTCTCTCTCTCTCTCTCTCTCTCTCTCTCTCTCTCCTCTCTCTCTCTCTCTCTCTCTCTCTCTCTCTCTCTCTCTCTCTCTCTCTCTCTCTCTCTCTCTCTCGTCCCTCTGGGAGTTTCCAGTGCCTGGTTCCCAGACAGCTTGTTGATAATATGGTTACCGGGCGGATTACAGTAGGCAGAGGGCCCCCCCCATCTGCTCTGCTCGGTGCGGAGGGAGGGAGGGAGGGAGGGAGGGAGGGAGGGAGGGAGGGAGGGAGGGAGGGAGGGAGGGAGGGAGAGACCTCCAGTGTTGTCTGCTAACCTCCCATTACAGGGCCCATCAATCTGTCACCCGGGGGCCACCGCCTTGTTACTGTAAGGCTGGCGGGCCACTCGAGACGGCCCTCTAATTAGGCTCTAAGTCCCACTCCTACTGGGACCACATACGGCACGCCGGGCTAGCGCCGCCGCAGCTGCAGCAGCAGCGCACACAGTGCACTGTGTGCGGGTGAGGGTCACTCCCTACCCCTCTGTTGGCTGTTTATCATTGTTTCTTGTTGTCTCTCTCTCTCTCTCTCTCTCTCTCTCTCTCTCTCTCTCTCTCTCTCTCTCTCTCTCTCTCTCTCTAGTCTATGAGATATCGTCATCATTTTTGGCAAAACCCCCCCAGGCGGGATGATGTCATGTGGAGGAGTGTATGGAGGACCTGGGACTGTCTGGTTCTGAAGGGAGGAGGTTCCTTCTCTATTTCCATACCATTCAAAAAAGGGGCATTTATTTATTGGCATGGAAACACGCACATTTACATTGCCAAAGCAAACAGTTAAATAAGATCAAACTGAATAATCCTAAACAAAGTAATAATATAACTCCAATTCTATAGTCTAAAATAGTGGTTCCCAACCTTTGACTTCAGGTGTGCCACTACATGGTCATCTAGACCTTTCCTGGACCACCTTAATATGCAAACAGAAACACATAATACATAAAACACATGCAGCGGCTGAGCAAAAGAGTGCCAGCTTCCCCATTTATACACAATTATGACTGCAAGATGTCTGTGGCCAGTGGCACACAGTGGGAAGAACCATGCTCCAAGGGTCTTTAATTAGCAAACTCAGATTGACACAAACTCAATGGAAAACATGATGGAATGCACAGAGCGACACTATTTTTGAAATAATGACACGCCATATTGCTATATTGACTATGGCTGTATTAACAACCTTTGGAGATCAATTTTTTTCAATTATCTATATAATTATTGTTAGAATTATATTTTATTATTATTGTTGTACATTTCAAGAATAAAATCCTACGTACCTCCGTCCTGCAGTACCCTCGCGTACCACAGATGAAAAAAATACTAAAATAAAATACTATATACCGTATTTTCCGGACTATAAGTCTCGCTTTTTTTAGCTGTCTGGCTGGTCCCGCGACTTGTACTCTGAAGCGACTTGTATATTGTGTTCAGTTTGACTGCGTGATGGCCCTGTATACACTCAGGACAACTGAGAGCTGCTGTAGCCTACCACTGAAAAAGCACGAGAAAAAAGAATGCCACTTATACATCGGAGCGACTAATACTCAGGTGTGACTTATAGTCTGGAAAATACCGTAATAAAAATTGAAATATGCTGTGAAAAGAGTAAGGCTATAGTATTAGACAATGAGGTAATGGTAATGGTTAGGCTCGAGTTAAATCAAAAATAAGACCTTCTCCGTTGAGCGTTAGGCTTATCATCAATCATTGACAGTACATGACACCATACACGGTGGACCCTTATCTCTCTCTCTCTCTCTCTCTCTCTCTCTCTCTCTCTCTCTCTCTCTCTCTCTCTCTCTCTCTCTCTCTCTCTCTCTCTCTCTCTCTCTCGCCCCCTCAACCGCCTCTTCTCTGTCTAATTACCAGTGAAATGTAACCAATGGTGCTGATAGGATCAGTGGCTTGTGAGTGTGTATGAGTGTGGGGCTGTGCTTGTTTACGCCGGTGTATACGCCACTTATAGGGCACGCGACCACAACCAGCGCGTGGGCGGAGGAAACTTCCAGGCATTTCATTGGTTGGCGGTGACATTGCGCTTGGTTGCGCTGCTGACAGCCGCTAAGCCCTGAGACCTGTTATTTTGGTCTTTGTTGCATGAGTGTCCAATGACATGAACACTGTTTTATTTTAATGTGAGCTGAACATCTTCATCTGTGTGTGTGTGTGTGTGTGTGTGTGTGTGTATGAATGTGTGTTTGTGTGTGTGTGTGTGTGTGTGTGTGTGTGTTTGTGTATGAATGTGTGTGCAGTGTGTGTGTGTGCAGTGTGGGCACATGATTGTGTTTGTGTGTGTGTGTGCGGGCTGGGTGTGTGTGTGTGTGTGTGTGAGATAGAGGTGTGTGTGTGTGTGTGTGTGTGTGTGTGTGTGTGTGTGTGTGTGTGTGTGTGTGTGTGTGTGTGTGTGTGTGTATATGTATGTGTGGGCACATGATTGTGTGTGTGTGCGTGCGCTTGGGGTGTGTGTGCGTGTGTTTGTGAGCGCGCTTGTGCGTGTTTGTGTGCGTGCTGTGTGTGTGCGTTTGCGTGCTGTGTGTGTTTGTGTGCTGTGTGTGTGCGTTTGCGTGCTGTGTGTGTGCGTTTGCGTGCTGTGTGTGTGCGCGGGCCATTACTCTTTTGCTTGTGGGCATACACGAGTTTCCTCTGAACCCGGCCACCTTTTCCCGCCCAAACCTCTGGCTGTGTTGCAGCTGGTGAATCTGGCGAGTTCTCTCTTAGCTTGTTGTGCTGTGGAAGATCTGCCATGGTCCTCCATGCCATGTAAAACATAGTGACTCACGCTGATCCCAACCCTGTGAACCCTGAATGGCTTGTTCACAGATCAGCCTGAGGTCAGCTCATCTGTGATCCCACGAAAGCGGCTGACGGAACTACCAGCTCACCGTCCGGATCTCTGGCCGGACGCACGCGCAGGGCTCCCGCTGCTTCAGTGCTCGCAGGCTGGTCATCGGTCGTCTCGCAAATCACAAGCTTGTGTGTCATCTTCGGACTTTCGGGTTATTATTAATCTAAAGTCTGATGGCAATCACAAACCCGACTGATTAGTAATAAACTCTAAAAAGGTGTCTCTAAATGTTTCCCCCATCAACACCATGTATACTGGCCACTGTTGAAAAAACACTAAAAACGTCATCAGTATGACTGCTGGATCAGAAGTTCTGCTATAACACAGTAGGACTGATCAGAAGTTCTGCTATAACATAGTATGGAGTACTCCAACATGTATGTATGGAGTTTTTTCATTCTTTCGACTCGGACGTCCCGCCCGAAGTCACAGCTGGATTATCTCCGACCATCTTGGGCATGATTACACGCAAGCATCGCAGGAAGAAGCGAGGGAAGCGAGCCGGCGTGCTAGTCAGGCTGAGATGTCGATCCGATCGCCCCCACTACCCACCATTCTACTGGCTAATGTACAGTCTCTGGACAATAAGTTAAGCGAGCTACAGGCTTGTATTCAATTCCGCCGGGAAACCAAGGACAACTGTATCATCTGCCTTACGGAGACATGGATGTCGGAGGGGGTAACGGACGCAGCTATCGAGCCGACGGGATTTTCCGTCCATCGGGCGGACAGAACAAAGGCTCTCTCCGGTAAAGATTGTGGAGGGGGGGTATGTCTCATGATAAATAGATCTTGGTGCAACCAAAGTCATGTACATCCCCTCAAGTCTTTCTGTTCCCCGGACCTGGAGTACCTGATGCTTATGTGCCGTCCATACTGGCTACCTCGGGAGTTTACAGCGGTAACCGTGACCGCTGGTTCCATTCCCCCACAAGCCAACACGGACACAGCGCTGAAGGAACTGTACGGGGCTATCAGCGAACAGGAGTCTGCAGACCCAGAGGCTGCTCTCATCGTGGCGGGGGACTTCAACAAGGCGAACCTGAAGAAGGTTCTCCCGAAGTTCCACCAACACATAACGAGCAACACATGGGGCGAGCGGATCCTCGACCACTGCTACACCCCCTTCCGTGATGGCTACAAGGCCCTCCTCCGCCCACCTTTCGGCAAATCAGACCACCGCTCTATCCAGCTACTCCCCGCCTATAGGCAGAGACTGAAGCAGCAACCGATCGCTGTGAGGGAGGTCCAATGCTGGTTGGACAAATCGGACTCTATGCTGCAGGATTGTTTTGATCGCGGTGACTGGCACATGTTCCGCGTGGCCTCGGACAATAACATCAACGAGTATGCGTCGTCGGTCACCAGGTTCATCAAGAAGTGCATAGATGACGTTGTTCCGACCAAGTCGGTTCGGATATATCCCAACCAGAAACCGTGGATTAACGGCGATGTTCGCGCTGCCCTACACGCGTGTAACGCCGCCTTTGGCTCCAGGAATATGGAGGAATATATGAGAGCCCGTTACGACCTCCACAAGACCATCGTCACTGCCAAGCGGGAGTATAAGGACAGAGTGGAGGAGAAATTCAAGAGCCACGACGCGAGGGGTATGTGGCAGGGGCTACAGACGATAACGAACTTCAGAGGGAGAATCAGTTGTGTAGAGAACTCCTCTACCTCCCTCCCAGGAGAGCTAAATCCTTTTTTTGCTCGGTTCGACGTGAACGGCAGCCCGCCGAAGCCAGCGCCGCCTGAGGAGACCAGCCTGCTGAACATCTCGGAGGCGGATGTGCGCCGCACCTTCAAGTGGCTGAACATCCGTAAGGTGGAAGGCCCCGACGACATCCCGGGCCGCGTCCTCAGAGCATGCGCAGACCAGTTGGCAGGAGTCTTTGCAGACATCTTCAACCTCTCCCTGTCCCAGGCTGTTGTTCCCGCGGTCTTCAAGATGTCCACCATCGTGCCTGTCCCTAAACAACCCAAGGTAACATGCCTGAATGACTATAGACCTGTAGCCCTCACCTCGATTGTCAGCAAATGCTTCGAGAGGTTGGTCAAGGACTTTATTGGCTCCGTGTTACCTGCCACGCTGGACCCATGGCAATTTGCATATTGTCAAAACAGATCCACGGACGACGCAATTGCCATGGCCCTCCACACTGCCCTTTCCTACCTGGAGGGTGGTTGCTGTTCTCAGTTGTCCCGAGTGTAACAGCGAATGCTGTTTGTGGACTACAGCTCAGCGTTCAACACGATAGTTCCTGCCAAGCTCGACACCAAGCTTAGAGGTATAGGCATGCCCCCATCCACGTGCAGCTGGATACTGGACCTCCTGTCGGACCGCCACCAGGTGGTGAGGATGGGCAGCACCACCTCAGAGCCACTGACCCTCAACACGGGAGTCCCCCAAGGATGCGTGCTGAGCCCTCTCCTCTACTCCCTCTACACCCACGACTGCATGGCTATGCACAGCTCCAACGTCATCATCAAGTTTGCTGACGACACGACAGTGATGGGCCTGATCGCCGGCAACGACGAGACAGCCAGGGAGGAGGTCGGATCGCTGGAGCAGTGGTGCCAGGAGAACAGCCTCGCCCTCAACGTCAAGAAGACCAAGGAGCTCATCGTGGACTTCAGGAAGCAGAGAGGAGAGCACAGCCCTATCTCCACCGATGGTGTTGCAGTAGAGAGGGTCAGCAGCTTCAAGTTCCTCGGCGTGCACATCTCCGAGGACCTCACATGGTCCACGCACACCACACATGTGGTGAAAAGGGCCCAACAACGCCTGTATTTCCTCAGGCATCTGAGGAAATTCAGCATGGGCCCCCGCATCCTGAGAACATTCTATAACGGCACCATCGAGAGTGTTCTTACAGGGTGTATCACCGCCTGGTACGGGAACTGCACCGCACTTGAGCGCAGAGCGCTTCAAAGGGTGGTGCAGACGGCCCAGTATATGGTTGGAGGTGAGCTCCCCTCCCTCCTGGATATATACAACCAGCGGTGCGTGGCCAAGGCCAAACGCATCATAAAGACATTGCCCACCAGCCACGAACTGTACTCACTGTTACCGTCAGGCAGGCGATACCGCAGTATCAAGTGCCGTACAAACAGACTCAGAGATAGCTTCCACAGTCAGGCCATCAGGCTGCTGAACAAGGGCGTATAGCATATAACAATGTATATTTTATTACATTGATTTATATATACATATTGGTCTTTTTCTGTGCCGATATATTGCATTTTATAAATTGCCGTCGTATTGCACATAAGATTTTCACACCACTGCTTTATACTTGTGAAGTGACAATAAACTTGACTTGACTTGACTAGTAGGACTGATCAGAAGTTCTGCTATAACACAGTAGGACTGATCAGAAGTTCTGCTATAACAGTACGATGGCTGGTGATGTGGAAGATGATTTGGCGGGTTTGATTATGTTGTCATATGCTTCTTCCTGTTGTTGTTTTGGTCATGATTTAGTGTTGGTTTCGTTTTGATGGGTGGGATGTTTAGTTGTGATAATAACCAGCCTGTACCATATCAACTATTCACTCTTCTGTACAATGTTCCTTTCTTTGGGAAGTCACCGGAGTCCAGACATCCCCACTATAGGTTGACCTCCCAGGTGGGTGGAATTCCCTGTTGAATTGGGGGAGTGTGTGTGTGTGTGTGTGTGTGTGTGTGTGTGTGTGTGTGTGTGTGTGTGTGTGTGTGTGTGTGTGTGTGTGTGTGTGTGTGTGTGTGTGTGTGGTGTGTGTGTGTGTGTGTGGTGTGTGTGTGCGTGCGTGCGTGCGTGCGTGCGTGCGTGCGTGCGTGCGTGCGTGCGTGCGTGCGTGCGTGCGTGCGTGTGTGTGTGAGGCAAACTCATTGACCACACAGGAAACTGTCAACATAGCAAGTAACTCGCAAAGACTCTTGTTTTGGTTGTTTGCGATATTGTTTCTATGTTCTTTTGTTTGGGCAGAAGGCAAAACATCCATCATCCTCTCGGAGATATGTTGCACGTCGATCAATTCGCCGTATTTCTCTAGTGTTCCAAGAAGAATTTTGAGTGGCTGTGTGTGAGTGAGTGTGCCGGGACAGGATGTGTTGCAAAGTTCAGCTGTCAGCGCTATCTGCCGACAACCCAGAGGACGGCCTCCGCGGCCCTCTCCTGGTGGAGCCCATTTCCCCTTATGAAGCAGTGACTCAGCTGTGTGGTTTCACATTGTATCAGAGAGAGAGAGAGAGAGAGAGAGAGAGAGAGAGAGAGAGAGAGAGAGAGAGAGAGAGAGAGAGAGAGAGAGGAGAGAGAGAGAGAGAGAGAGAGAGAGAGAGAGAGAGAGAGAGAGAGAGAGAGAGAGAGAGAGAGAGAGAGAGAGAGACAGGGAGATGGAGAGAGAGAGACAGAGAGAGAGACAGGAATAGGATCTAGAGGAAGAGGGAGGGAGAGAGAGAGAGAGAGAGAGAGAGAGAGAGAGAGAGAGAGAGAGAGAGAGAGAGAGAGAGAGAGAGAGAGAGAGAGAGAGAGAGAGAGAGAGAGAGAGAGAGAGAGAGAGAGAGACAGGGAGATGGAGAGAGAGAGACAGAGAGAGAGACAGGAATAGGATCTAGAGGAAGAGGGAGGGAGAGAGAGAGAGAGAGAGAGAGAGAGAGATTGTATTGGCCTTATGTTTTATGTTTCCAGGGTAGTCTGAACTGTGCCTGGGTCTGTCTAGCTTACCAGGAATACAACCGCTTCGATGACTGTCTGGTGAGGCGAGGACACAAAAAAACGCATGTCCCAGGGGGCCAAATGGTTACTGGGTTTGATCCCCACATACGTTAAGTAACAGGCGATGCCTATGGGCAAGACTGCGCACGCTCCGTAATAATGACATTGCATTTCAAATTCACCGCAAGTCAACTTAGGTGAACCGGCGTCGGCTCACCCAGAAACCCTCAGATGTTGAGCAACAGTCTACTCACTACACCTCACTCTCCTTCCTGGTCTGCAGTCACGTGGCGCCATGTGAGGATAGAATGAGAGCTCTGGAGCTCCGCCGGACACGCATGAGCACAAAACTCTAGCCCCGTGCGATGTTAACAAAAAACCCTTGCAATAACAACTTGTGTGTGTGTGTGTGTGTGTGTGTGTGTGAATTGTAGTTGAGACATCATTTTTACCCTGCAGGTCTTGGCCCAGATGCTACGGCGGCCTTAGCAGTGCCTTCCTCTGCAGTAACCCAAGCGATTAAAAACAAACAAAGAAAATGGTTTCCAGCTCCATCGATGTGCTTTATGGTCCGCAAACCAGTGAGTAAGATCTTCCAGCTAATAGACTGGTGGGAGTGTGTGTGTGTGTGTGTGTGTGTGTGTGTGTGTGTGTGTGTGTGTGTGTGTGTGTGTGTGTGTGTGTGTGTGTGTGTGGTGTGTGTGTGTGTGTGTGTGTGTGTGTGTGTGTGTGTGTGTGTGTGTACTGTGTGGGTATATCTGAAGTGGATCTCATCCAACTGAACCCTAACCCCCATTCCCCCCCCCCTCACACACACACACACACACACACACACACACACACACATACACATACACACACACATACACATACACATACACATACACACACACACACACACACACACACACTCCCATTAAACAAGTGGAGGGGTGTGTGTGTGTGTGGGGGGGGGGGGGGGTATGATCTCACACAGTGTGTGGAGTTATTCTCAGGGAATCCCCTCTCCACCACCCCCACCCCCACCACCATCATCACCACCACCACTACCCCCACCACCACCATCATCACCACCACCACCCCCACCCCCACCACCACCACCCCCACCACCATCATCACCACCACCACCACCAGCATCACCACCACCACCACCCCCACCACCACCACCCCCACCACCATCATCACCACCACCACCACCACCCCCAGCATCACCACCCCCACCCCCAACACCACCACCACCACCACCACCACCACCCCCACCACCACCACCATCACCACCACCACATCACCCCCAGCATCACCCCCACCACCACCACCACCCCCCACATCACCCCCACCATCACCGCCATACTGCCACAAATGTCGCCGTGTGCCTGGGCGTGTCAAAGTGATGATGTCATCACACGGTGGCGTTTGAGTAAACCCCAAGTAGCGAGCAGCAGTGTTCGCCAAAGTACAGCAAAGACTAGAGGAGGGAAATGACACGATTCATGTAGACATGAATGAATTAATGAATGAATGAATGAATACTGGGAAAGGTGGACATGCGTAGCATGTTGTGACTGCTATTTCCCGAGAGAGACTTTTCATGCTTGTGCATAGAGCCTGCATGAGTGTTGCTTTATCGTATGAAACGGATGCTTCATCCAATCACCTTCATTTTTCGAGTATTATTTGAAAGTGCCCGCCCTTTTCCAAACTGTTCCAAAGGTTCTGTGTAGTTCACCAATCTGGTGAGTCGGGTTACATTGGACTACAGTCATATTTTCAATAGGATTCTGATTCAACGAGGTTCCAGGGGCACGTTAGCCACTCCAAGAACCAGCTTGGACGTCAAGCTCATATCTAGCACTCAGCTCGGGCTATAAGTCCTCCTCGAATGGCTCCAGGGCTCATCTGAGATCAGGGCTACGCGTTGAGAAGCTGGACGGCGATTGCGTTGTTGCAGCTGTGAGCAGTAAACGTGTGGTGTGTGTGTGTGGGTGGTGGTGTGTGTGGTGTGTGTGGTGTGGTGTGAGAGAGTGACGCCTGCAGCTTCAAGGCTCTGAGTTCATTCAAATAAATTCATTTCTATTTGATCTCACCGGAGTCCATTTTCCACCAACACTCTTTAGGCGTGAACACACACGCGTGCGCGTGAGCACGCACGCACACACAACAACACACGCGCACACATAAGGACACCCGCACACGTGCACATATAAGGACACCCACACACATTGATACACATGTATCATGATGTATATGATACACATGTATCATGATGTATATGATACACATGTATCATATACATCATGATACACATGTATCATAATGTATATGATACACATGTATCATGATGTATATGATACACATGTATCATATACATCATGATACACATGTATCATGATGTATATGATACACATGTATCATGATGTATATGATACACATGTATCATGATGTATATGATACATGCACAGGTACGTGTAGATGCACACACGCCGTCATGCAATGCGATTACACGCGTGTCGTGGTGCACATGCATGTTCAGATTCCCCCCCCCCCCCCCCCCCACGCACCTCAACCACAGGGCAGGCGGGCCCTGGGCCCTGGGCCCTGGCAGTTTGAGGGGGGGGGGGGGGGACGCAGAGCCAGCTTCTTCCTGCCGTAAGCCGACGCTGATCTGGTCTGAAGAACAACAGCTTGTGGTCCCGTGGCTGGGCGGTGGGGAGGAGGGCAGGTGGGAGCACACCTCGTGCCTTTGTTCGGTTTTGTTCTTGCGTTTCTATTTTTTCGGTTGTTTCATCTCGTTCGTGTGAACGCATATTTCTTTTGAAGCCGTCCGAGTGCAGAGGCAGCGGCATGCCGCCTCTGACTTTGAAGCTGTGGGGGAGAGAGACACACACACACACACACACACACACACACACACGCTGCGTACCACCCAGCTGCCAGCTATTTTCCTCGCCCTTTTCCCGCTCCTGCTGTCTGTGTATGTCTATGTGTCTGGGACAACACAGGGCCACACTCAAGAATACACTCCCTCTCTCTCTCTCTCTCTCCTCTCTCTCTCTCTCTCTCTCTCTCTCTCTCTCTCTCTCTCTCTCTCTCTCTCTCTCTCTCTCTCTCCCCCTCTATTGGTATGCCAGACCCAGACACAATCACACATCAAGCTGTGAGGATTCAAACCCAATTTGGTTCCCAAAGAGTATGCCCCACAATAATATTGCACTAAACCACACCCACACACCCACACACCACCCACACACACACACACACCCACACACACACCACACACACACACACACACACACACACATCCAGCAGAGTTTGTGTTTGAACTGATTGACCCACTGGGTTATGGATACACACAGCCAGAGGACACTTCATACGATACCTTCCAAGCCCATACTCTCATCAGCACACAGACATCCGCCGTAGGGCTGCGCACACACACACACACACACACACACACACACACACACACACACACACACACACACACACACACACACACACACACACACACACACACACACACACACACACACACACACACACACAATCAAAGTTAGCATTCCTATCGGCGTGATCTAAGCGAGACGGATCAGGGATGCAAATGTCATGCAACAAATCCTCCGCCCCACACACACACACACCCACACACACCCACGTCTAGGCTAGGCGCGTAATCTGTCATCACCAGCGGTGGAGCGTCGTCGTTAAAGCGGTGAAAGTGTTCCGTGATGACCTCATCTCTCTGATGGCAGGGGCGTTCTCTCCTCTCCTCCCACGTGCTGCTGCCACACACACAGCAACGCTTTCTTTGTTCCGTCTTCCGGACCGCCAGGTGATAAGCATCGCCCCATGGTGAGGTTAGGACTTCCAGAAATTACTTAACAACGGCATGTGGTGGTGTGGGTGGGGTGTGTGTGTGTGTGTGTGTGTGTGTGTGTGTGTGTGGTGTGGTGTGTGGTGTGGTGTGTGTGTGGTGGGCGCGGGAAACCACCACGCCACACCAAACACGAGAGTCGTCCGTGTGTCGGCCCGGTGGATAGGGTGGCCACCGAGAATAAGACCTTTATAAGTAAAGTAAAACGTTTGCTCTACCGTGGGAAGGGAAAGGGGGAAATACACGCGGCATACATGGCTTTGGTTCTCTGGTTTTATTTAAGTGCTTTTGTGACTTCAAACCAAACATGAATGACTTGTATTGTGTGTGTGTGTGTTTGTGGAAGAAATGTAACCTTAAAGTCGACCGAAGGGTCTAAAGTCAAGGTACGCTTTCAATGTCTCACTCCAATCCCACAGCCTCGTTGATTGTTGTCGTTCTATAGCTTTGAAATAGATATTTCCTCTGAAAAGTTGAATGAACCTTTATCCTCAAATGACATGGAAACCTTAGATAGAAAGAAGCAGCAGCCGTGTGTTTGTGTGTGTGTATGTGTATGTGTGTGTGTGTGTGTGGGGGGGGTGCTTTTCCAACACACATTGATTTAATTAGTGAACCAAACATTCAAAGCGTATGAGTCATAGCGATGACCTATAGCTAACAATTTAAACCATCAAGACAAACAAATGATTTATTGGTGTTTACGGGGAAACCCAACAGATCACAGGGTAAACCGTTGATGTGGTAAAGTATATTTTGAATATTGGCAAAACATCTATTGTGATGTAACACTTACTCGCAGCTACAAATTAGTATTGTAACTAACGGTTTGTAGCTGTAAGTAGCAATTTTCCGTCGTGCCTTTGTGACCATTAAGATACCATCCGCTAAAATTCAATTTCAACTTTTCACTTTTCACATTTTCACTTTTTCAGTCTTCATCTGAGTTCTTTATTTGTATTTTATTACTGCCAATTTACACTATACGTATTGTTGTATATTGTATACACCTACGTATTACTGTAAGAATACTGTACATTGTGCAAAAGTCAATACATTTAGATTTCATTTAGTTATATTTTGTTTATACTAGTTTAGTTTGTTGTTATTTAGTTTTTAGGTATTAGTATATTTTGTGTGCATTTATTCCCCCTGTTTCAACTGTTGCACCTTAATTTCTCTCAGGGATAAATAAAGTCATCTTGAATGGTGAATGGTGAGTCATCAGCTGAGCGTCTGGCTGAGCAGGTCGGAGGCCTGCTCAGCGTCTCCGTCACACTGAAGCACGATGTCCTCCAGAAACCTCCGGCTGCACTCGGGGAACAGGAGCTCCAGGTTGGTCACCACAAGCTCAAGCTCCGCGTCCGGCTTCGGCTCTGGGAGAAAAACAACGAAAAACATAGAAATATATATATATATATATATATATATATATATATATATTCTGTATATCACAACTTAACGGACAGACGGAGGGACTTGTTTTTGTGTTTGTTCGGTGACTTTGTTTTTGCTTTGGTTGTCTAGACTCTCCGTTTGAAGGCGGAATATACCAAATTAATACTGGCCTTGATGACAAATATCCTTAAAGTGAACCATAATCTTAGAATGGATATGGTGGTGAGGTGAGAGATGATTTGAACCGATCCAAATAAGACGAGAAGCGCTAGAGAAACGAGGCCACCGTGGAGAGGTCAGTTCAGTCAGTGTTTCATACTGTTAAAGGGCCTCATTCAACTGGTGCTGTGACGGGTCCCAAAGGCTTCATTCACCATCTTGGGGAAGAGAGATGGACGGTTGGTTTCCCCTGCTTCTGCTGTCGTACTGTAACATCTTCCACGTCAGTAAACCGTAAGCTAGGCTATTGGGAACGTCGTTGTGCCACGTCTCCCATGAGAAACACTGTGGCGGTCTCCAACACATCAATGTCTCCCCTTAACGATGAAATGAGCCCTCGGTGGAGCTCCAGCGCAGACCTCCAGTGCAGACCTCCAGCGCAGACCTCCGCAACACCAGGAAGTCCCCTGGATCCGGACTCGGATCCGTTTGGGCGCCAAAATGTTCCTTGGCCCAAAAGTAATCTAACCAAGTTTTGTCAAATTTCGTACTGAACCTTGTTACTTGCTAACAAGTAACAAGGTTCGATGGCGGAGGTCATTAATGAACAAAGACCAAAAGAACATTAACAAACATTCCAATACTCCTATGCTTCCAAAAAGGAGGCGGTCATTGCGTTGGACAAGCCCTACAGGTGTCCTGCTAATGGGTACTTGGTCGGCATTCCACATTAAAATAGCACCGTGAGTCAAGCGGGTATCCATTATAGTTTTGTATTTCAGCAGCACGTATATCATTAGGGCTAGTTCCCTCTGTGTCTGTCTCCAGTCGCTCTGGACAGGAAGTGCTCTTCCCGGGCAGGAAGCCATGAGTCTGTCAGACTTGACTCAACCGCGAAATTCCCCCCTCTCTCGCACTGACAGCTGCTAATTAGTAGTGTAGTGTAGTGTGTGTGTGTGTGTGTGTGTGTGTGGTACATATAGTATGTGTGTGAATGGATCACGTTCAGACCAATCTGAATGATATCCAAGTGTGGGCACATAAAGTCACTTCTACACAAAGTTCACACACAGACACACAGACGCCCGTGCACAAAACCAGTGCAGGACAGGATGAATATGATGAGCGTGTGCACCGTAGCGCCACATAAAACAAACTTACCTTCGTTCTCTTCTTCTCGGTACAAAATACACAAGAGCAGAGCTTTGATGGTCCCCAGACTAAACACACAATCAAAAGGGACTGAAACCCCAGCAGCTGCTCCTGTGAGCCTCCCTCTCTGATTCACGTCTCGGTTAACCATGGGGATGATGTCCCGATCGGACACATCTGAGCCACCTGTGTGACATTCCGGCTCATTCCGGCACAGGTCAGCTCACCCTTCGGCGATTCCGGCCAGCGGGCGCGGTCCTGCGGTGGATCCTTTGCGACATGAGTAACGGGACGCCCCACCAGTCCATCCAGGAAGGCCGAGTTTAACGGCCTGTAAAAGTAAGGTGAAATTAAGTCTTCATGGGTCATTAGCTCCGCCACGGAGGAGGGCCGGAGGTTAGGAGGTAATGAGGTTATGAGGTTATGAGGTTATGAGGTTATGAGGTTCTGTTTCTCCCCTGTTTGTCTGCGTGTTTGTCGGTTAACAAGATACCTCAGAATGTTATGTACAGAATTGGACTCGGTGGTTGGATAACTTATGAACATGGTTTGATTCGATTTTGGTGCAGATCTGGTGCAGATACTGAGGGCCAACTCTAGTTGCTGTGTTTACCACGGTAGCCATGAGAGTGTGTGTGTGTGTGTGTGTGTGTGTGTGTGTGTGTGTGTGTGTGTGTGTGTGTGTGTGTGTGTGTGTGTGTGTGTGTGTGTGTGTGTGTGTGTGTGTGTGTGTGTGTGTGTGTGTGTGTGTGTGTGTGTGTGTGTGTGTGTGTGTGTGTGTGTGTGTGTGTGTGTGTGACATGTTATTAGTTCTATTGTTTGCCATCATATTGTACTTTTAGCTGAGCACTGGCTCAGTTCTTGGAGACTTGTTAGGAATGAAATGCACTTATGACTTCTGGTGACAAGCTCTTATATTGTCTTATTGTAAGTTGCTTTGGACAAAAGTGTCTGCTAAATGACTAATGTAATGTAATGTAATGTAACATACATTTTGTGGTCTGCTTGTTCTCGTCCACTTCCCATCTCTCTCTCTCTGGGATCGTCCTGCAAGGTCTGGCCCTGTGGAACAGGGAGAGTCTAGTCGAATGGGAAGAATCAAAATCCAATCAGATAGATTCATCGATTTATGTAAGTCCAATTCCATCTGCCACATTTGGCCCTTGGAACGTGGATGACTTCAAATGTTATCGGTCAAGGTTGTTGTCCTTGAAACTATATTAAATATCTAACTAAGCCCTGAGGCAACACTGATTAAAAAACGTTTGCCTTTAGCCACCTGTAACACTTAACTTAACTGCCTGGTATGCAAATATATGTGTACATCTATCCACCACGGGCTTTTAAAAATAATAATAATAATTACGTCCCCTGATCTTTGATCCATATAAGGTCATGACCAAATATGGATGCTGGGACGTGCGTCACATTTAGCAAAGCACAAACTGCATAGCAACAGGCATTTAATAGGCTGTAAAATACCTTTATTCCCGCGTACTGTGTGCATGTTGGGCGACTAAGGGTGCCCAATGAAAACATACTTCATTTGGGAAACCATTGATGGCACCCAGTTGCTCATTGTGTTGTAAAATGTAATAAGGTACAATAAAAATGTAAGACTGTAAAAATACATTTGATATCATATTTTCTCTTTATTTTTATTTATTTTATTTATTTTTATTTTGATTAAAACCTGAGAACCACTGGTCTTGGGAAAATCTTCGTCTTGCGTTTCAAACGTGTGACTGGAAAGTTACGTCTGTGGTGTGAACTTATGCTAATCAGACAGGAAGTGTGACCGGGTCTCACAGATATGTCCACCCTGATGACGACCGTGGGAGGGAACGTCTCACACACTGCCACGCGCACTGCGGGAGGAACGGGGACTTCTAAGCGTTCCATTGTACTTGTTGCAAATGGCAATTAAACATCTGGAATGTTGAAACTAGCGAAGCAGAACTGTGCTTTGAATATATTTTTGTTGATCAAACTGGAAGGCGGTTAAAACGACAATTTATCGCATTACACTAAGCTGCTTCAGGATAAAAATAAGGATGGAAAATGATGAAACGCTTCCTAAGCTAGAGTGGGTAACCGACTGTGGGCTTACGTTGCCCATCCAGAGTGGCTAGGTGGGAGTGGGGCTAACACGGTAAGCTAACACGGTAAGCTAACACGGTAAGCTAACACTGTAAGCTAACACGGTAAGCTAAAGCTTACTCAACATTCCTCACCTGTTGCCTCTTCTTCAGGTGCAGACCTGAACTCTCTGCCCCTCTCCACCGCTCCCTCTCCTCCCCTCCTCTGGGCTGGTGGGCGCACACACACACACACACCTCTGAGGAACACACTTCCCAGCATCGTTTAAAGCCACATCAAGACCACGTCTCTCGCTGCTCCGTGTCTTTGATCTGCTCACCTGTGATTCCTTAGGAGAGGAAGATAGATGGCAGGAGAAAAGGAGAGAGGAAAGGAGAAGACATGAGAGGGCAGGAGAGGAAAGGAGAGGGGAGGAAAAGAGACTGGAGGAGAGGAGAGGAGATGCAAAGGAAGAGGAGAGGGGAAGGAGAGAGGAGGGGAGAGGGGAAGGAGAGAGGAGAGGGAAGGAGAGGAGAGGGGAAGGAGAGGGGAATGGAGAGGAGAGGAGGAGAGGGGAAGGAGAGAGGAGGAGAGGGGAAGGAGAGAGGAGGGGAGAGGGAGAGGAGAGGGGAAAAGGAGAGAGGAGGGGAGAGGGGAAGGAGAGAGGAGGAGAGGGGAAGGAGAGAGGAGGAGAGGGGAAGGAGAGAGGAGGAGAGGGAGGGGAAGGAGAGGGGAGGAGGGGAGGGAAGGAGAGAGGAGAGGAGAGGGGAAGGAGAGAGGAGGAGAGGGGAAGGAGAGAGGGGAGGGAAGGAGAGAAGGAGGAGAGAGGAGGAGAGGGGAGAGGAGAGAGGAGGAGAGGGGAAGAAGAGAGGAGGAGGAGGAGAGGAGAGAGGAGGAGGAGGGGAGGGGAAGGAGAGAAGAGAGGGGAAGGGGGGAGGAGAGGAGAAGGAGAGAGGAGGGGAGAGGAGAGAAGGAGAGGGAGAGGAGAGAAGGAGAGAGGGGAAGGAGAGGAGAGGGGAATGGAGAGGAGAGAGGAGAAGGAGAGAGGGGAAGGAGAGGAGAGGGGAATGGAGAGGGAGAGAGGAGAAGGAGAGAGGGGAAGGAGAGGAGAGGGGAATGGAGAGGAGAGAGGAGAGAGGAGGGGAGAGGGGAAGGAGAGAGGGGATGAGAGGGGAAGGAGAGAGGAGAGGGGAAGGAGAGAGGAGGATGGGAGGAGGGGAGGGGAAGGAGAGAAGAGAGGGGAAGGAGAGAGGGGGAGGGGGAAGGAGAGATGAGGAGAGGGGAAGGAGAGAGGAGGGAGGAGAGAGGAGAGGGGAGAGAGGAGAGGAGAAGGAGAAGGAGAAGGAGAAGGAGAAGGAGAAAGATAGATGAGAGGGGAAGGAGAGGAGGGGAGGGGGGAAGGAGAGGGGAGGAGGGGAGGGGAAGGAGAGAGGAAAGAGAGATGAGGAGAGGGAAGGAGAGAGGAGAGGAGAGGGGAAGGAGAGAGGAGGGAGAGAGGAGGGGAGAGGGGAAGCAAAGGAAGAGGGAAGGGGAAAGAGAGAGGAGAGGGGATTCAAGATTCCAAAAAAATTATTACAAAAAGGTACAATGGAATGCCTACTCTCCATTCCCTCCTGCAGTATGCATTTCCTACAACGAGGAGAGAGGAGATAAGAGGATACGAGAAAAGAGGATGAGGAGGAGGAAGGGGAGGAAACACTATCACGCACACTTGAAATGATACAAGTACAATATCCTCTTGTCTTGTACGATGCAAACAGAATGAGAGTAAACCAAGAGTGTAAAGTAGAGCAGAGGTGAAGGAGAGGAACCACTGGCCCACTGATACGCAGCATTCAGCCAGCCGGCCAACATGGGGTTCACTCCTGCGGGTTTCCATCCTATTAGAGTCTGGCGCCCGCCCCCCCCCCCTTTCTCTCTCTCTCTCTCTCTCTCTCCCCCTCCCTCCCTCCCTCCCTCCCTCCAACTTGATGGGTCGGTTTCCAGATGATGATGAACTATGAAAACAGAATGATTTTTTTTTGTTATCCAATAATATAATAATACTCGCAAAAACAAAGGAGAAACGGCCGCACCTCATTCACCGGAGGGAGACGCTGTCACCACATGAGGATAAATCCTCCTCTCCCCTCTCCTCTCTCTCTCTCT
>CM051015.1:5576744-5601744 GCA_027704905.1 Muraenolepis orangiensis | reverse complement strand
CGCATGGTAAACACAAACCCCTCCCCCCCCCTCCCATGTACTTGTGTACAGTCGTGCCCCCCCCCCCCCCCTTACAGTCGTGGCCCCGGTGGATCAGAACAGAATATCACGATGAGCCAAAGGGAATGTGATCCGGCCTGACCTGACATGATCCTCTCTCAGCGCCTGGCTCCGCCTCTGCGCTCGCTGTTTGGTGTTCTCTTCCAGTTGCTTTGCCTGCCGACACACACACACACACGCGCATACGTTCACGCACGCACGCACACACACACACACGCGCGCATACGTTCACGCACGCACGCACACACACACACACACGCGCGCATACGTTCACGCACGCACGCACACACACACACGCGCGCATACGTTCACGCACGCACACACACACACACACACACGTTCACAGACGCACGCACACACACACACACACACGTTCACAGACGCACGCACACACACACACACACACATACGTTCACGCACGCACGCACACACACACGCATACGTTCACGCACGCACGCACACACCGCAAAGTTAGTGAGAAACTAAAGTTGGTAAAACAACCAATCTTCTATTAAGTCCTTGCAGAACCTCCCTGCCACTCTTCAGCACGCTTTAAGGTAATGGATGCTTTTAAATCCAAAGGGCTAAACAAGTCAAGCCTCACATTCACCCATTCATAAGCCGAGGGCGGAGTCAGCCATTAAGGAGACCTTCTAGAGGTGACATTCCAATGCCCAGAAGAATAAGTTGTAGACTGAAGAGTTCTCACAAAGGTGTGTGGAGCAAACTACTGCCTCAACTTTCAGTGGTAATAATACCAATATAATACTAATACTAATAGTCATCCGATATTGAGGTCCATTAACCGCTTATAAGCAAGTGAGTAAGTATGGGAACCAGGCAAGGAGCAGAAAAGGTCTAATAAACTCATGGACACATGTGTACCCTCGATGCGGGTGGGCTGTGGTCACCACAGAGAACATTGATCATGTGTATGTTAATGGCGGTGAGGCTGCGGTTGCTGTTTGTCTCTTCTGACATCTAGAGGCCGTTAGTGGTACTGCTGCACATTCTGCTCATCCAAATTGTGTCAGAAAAACTGTGTGAGAAAACAATATTGCGTGTATATAAATATGTGTGTCTCATTTCTACAGTAAAAAGGCCGAATTAACCTCATGAAGTCTAATTTGATCTCATGTGTTTTTTCAGACTTAGTTTTTTTTACCTTCTCCCTCTGTTCATCTTTCATCCGCTGGTTCTCCTCCTGCTCTTCTGTTCTGCTCCTCATGTCCAGGTCCTTCTTTTGCAACTTGAAACCAGATGAAACATATTAGCATCTACCGACCGCGTCTCCGCTTCCATCTATTAAACATCTAACGTCATCTAACGACTTCTAATATTCCAACAAAGTCCTGTAACATTTCAGTAGATTCAAGATTCAAGATTGTTTAGCAGTATGACTTTTCTAAAACACTATAAACATACTCTACACAATGAAAAGAACAATATAAAGAACAATATAGTGACGTGATGGATGATATGTACATGTGTTGAATAGTGGCACATGGCAGGACCGAGCCATGGGGTCCGTACATCAAGTCAGCATGTGTGTTAGTATGTGTGTGTGTGTGTGGTAGATGCTTGCGTTGCGTTGTGTTTACCCGTTTCTGTAGTCTGGCCTGGCCCAGCTGCGCCTGCTGCTTCCGCCGGGCCTCATCCAGCGACCCCCGCCCCCCTGGTTACACACAGACCCCCCCCCCATGTTGAACACATGCGATTCACTTCAGATGCACGCCGTGCTCATGGGTGCAGCTGCCGTTCCACTAGACAAGTTGTCCACTAGCCATGCAGGCGCCCCCTAGTGGACAACTCTGTGGCGCCCCCTAGTGGGCCCTTACCTTTCCATAATAATGACATGAAACACACCAGTCCCCCCCCACATGTATAAAGTCATCTTGCCTAGCCGTTCCGGGGGCTCGTCGATGGGGGCTGCTTTACGAGACTCCTTCAGCTTCTGTAGGTCCTCCTCTCCCCTCTGAGCCACTGGAGCAACGCAAACATGTTAGGGTGCACATATATACATATATATGTGTATATATATGTGTGTATATATATATGTGTATATATATATATCTGTGTATATATATATATATGTATATATATATGTGTGTATATATATATGTGTGTATATATGGTATATATATATACATATATATATATCTGTATATATATATATATGTATATATATATGTGTGTATATATATATGTGTATATATATATATATATACACATATATATATATATGTGTATATATATATGTGATATATATGTATATGTATATATGTATATATATATATATGTGTACATATGTATATATATATATATATACGGTATATACACATATATATATATATGTATGTGTGTATATATATATATGTGTACCGGTATATATGTATGTGTGTATATATATATATATATATATATATACACACATACATATATACCGGTACACATATATATATATACACATATATATATATATGTATATATATGTGTATATATATATATATACATATATATATATCTGTATATATATATATGTATATATATATGTGTGTGTATATATATATATATATATATATATATATATATATATATATATATATATATGTGTGTATATATATCAGTGGTGAAGTGTCAGGGCCTTCAAGGTATTCAGAGAAGACCCTGGAACTCTCAGATGAAACAAAAAAAAATCGAATTAATTGTATTAATAAAATGTAATACAATTTAATCAAATTTAAATAAAATTAATAAATGAGAATGGTATCTGTGTTGTTATCTGTTATATTACAGTTACGTTGATTTGTTTGTCTTTCTCGGTCCATGCACTACGCATTTGAGTGGTTTTGTGTTGGAAAAACAATGCAACCAATCAGATATTTTTCTAGGTTGCTGGGAAGAATATCCTTCAACCAAAGTATTCCCGATGACTTTGGCCCTTAGACTGAATGAGAGCGTACGTTTGGATTGACAATTTGATCAACCAATCATATAGTGATTTGTAGCCAATGGGCATATTCTTTCAGATTTCCCCACAGCTCAATAGGGAGCTAGAAGGTATACTGGCTGGAGCGAGAAGGGATCTAGCGTAGTGCTACGTTTTTTCTACGTAGAATTTTACGTCAAAATGGCGAAGGCGAAGATGATGGGCTGTTACTTCACTACATGGACACTGCTTTGCCAACTATGGTACACTTGGAAATTGGCTGCGACAATCTTATCTGCCTAAAGTGACTCCTCCGTCACGTCACGTCTGACTAGAAAAACTGAATTTTTGAATGGGGGGGGGGGGTGGTGGTGGTCTACAGCAGGGGTTCCCAAAGTGGGGGTCGCGGGACCCCGAGGGGGGGGGGTCGCGAGATGATTTCAGAATCCTCTTGATGTGACCCATGAGGTTTATTTATTTTTTATTTTATTATTACAATTTTTATCATTGGATTATTATTATTATTATTGTTAATAATAACGTGAGTGACACATAAAGGAATTCTGATTCCCACAGATTCACGACAGTATCATCATTGAAAAAAAGCCACACACAATGTTCGTGATCGCGATTACCCCCCCCCCCCCGTTGGACTTCACGATGTTCGCGATCGCGACATACCCCCCCCCCCCCGTTGGACGGTGATAGTGGGGGGTCGCCAGTCCCCAGTCTGTTATGTTGGGGGTCGCGGGCTGAAAAGTTTGGGAACCCCTGGTCTACAGAAGGTCCAGTTGTGATAGACACGCTTCGCCACTGATATATATATATATATATATATATGTATATATATATATGTATATATATAGATAGAGTGATGCGTGGGTGGATGGATTGAGACAAGACGTACCCATTAGGACCTGGCGCCGTCTAGCTTCATGTGGTGGAATCATGGTGAATCCTGGGAAGCTGAGACGCACAGGGAGACCGTTACAGGTGAGGGTTAGAGTTACAGGTGTTAGAGTTACAGACCGTTACAGGTGAGGGTTAGAGTTACAGGTGTTAGAGTTACAGACCGTTACAGGTGAGGGTTAGAGTTACAGGTGTTAGAGTTACAGACCGTTACAGGTGAGGGTTAGAGTTACAGGTGTTAGAGTTACAGACCGTTACAGGTGAGGGTTAGAGTTACAGGTGTTAGAGTTACAGACCGTTACAGGTGAGGGTTAGAGTTACAGGTGTTAGAGTTACAGACCGTTACAGGTGAGGGTTAGAGTTACAGGTGTTAGAGTTACAGACCGTTACAGGTGAGGGTTAGAGTTACAGCCTCTGGTCTGAAACCCAACGTGAACAAAACGTGTATTCATGTTGTTGTTTTTTACTACATAATAATAATTATATTGTTCATAATAATAATGCTCATAATCATACTATTTATAATTATATATTGCATGTTTAATTTACACAACATACTCAGACATTAGAAACAAATATCGTAATAAACAACACCGTTTAAAACAGAGAATAGATAAACAGTATAGATTAGAATACTATATTCGTGAGCGTCACAGGCGCACTTTC
Organism: Muraenolepis orangiensis; assembly: GCA_027704905.1. Taxonomy (NCBI): domain Eukaryota; kingdom Metazoa; phylum Chordata; class Actinopteri; order Gadiformes; family Muraenolepididae; genus Muraenolepis; species Muraenolepis orangiensis. Next base: position 5,597,180 of record CM051015.1, on the reverse strand, counting down.
GTTTTCGACGAAACGAAAGTGATGCCCCAGTTCCCATTTCCCATTTCCTATAATTTATTTGATTAACATTAAGTTTCGTTTCGCATACCGGTGTTATAATTGAATATATTTATCTTAACTGCACTAATAACAAAATCCCGGATCTTTACGGATACTTATTATTACAGTATTATTACTTATTAAATTACAGTATGCATAAAGCACTCGAGTTCATCTGCTCAGTTGACACTTAACATGTATTATATCCAAGATTCAAATATATATTATACTTAGTTTGTTGGGAATTTCCACTGGCGTCGGGTGACTCGACGGTGTTGGTCTCCGGCAGCTTGTTGTTGTTGTTGTTGTTGACTCCTCCGGTGTCTCTCCTGCCGTCCAGGTGGGCTCCTTGGTTCTGATCCGGCTCCATCATCCACGGACACACCGACACGCTTAGAGAGAATGGAGGAAAGATAGAAATGACAGCAGAAGAAAAAAAACACGAACACAGTTCGAACACAGTTCGTGAACACTGTGCCACTAGTATTTCCGTGGATCGGATGAACCCCAGTCACCACACCTCTGTGGGTTCAAGTGGAGCGCACAGGGTCTTAGGTTTCATATAGTACAGTGGCGCCATCTAGTGGACATAATGTGTGTATACAAAGGAGGGTCAAATAATTATGTTTATATGTCACATTTTTATAAAACCTATAACTGTGTTGTTTTTCCCCTCAAATAGACGTTAATGGATACTATTTGGAAAAAAAAGTGAGATAAGTTGTGTTTAATTCAATTTCAAACTGCACTCGCAAACAGAATGTGATTAAAATAATAATTATAACCATTTATTTTCATTAAAGGCCCACAGTTAGTAAACCCTAACGTCCAACACTGCCAGAAACAACTCATTACTGTCTTAAACATGTACCTTTACAAATACAAGACTACCCAAAAAGCTATTCCCCATCATATAGCAACACGACGACAAAAGTGATAGCCCTATTAAGTTATATGGACTGATTTATTCTCCGTTACTCCACTTGTCATGGCAAGTTTTGGATATTGATCTGAAGTTCAGACGTTTTCAAAAGTTAAAAAGTTAAAGTTATCCTTTATCTTGACTAATTGTGAGTTTTGTCTGGGGTGTCAACGTTCATTAAACGCATGTCTACAGTGTAGACATGCGTTTAATGAACGTCGCGTCAACTTATAACGTGTAGACTCTACACGTTATAAGTTGACGCGACGTTATTGAATACAGTAAAATAGACAGCGAGACTGAATCCATTCACAATCATTGTATTTATTAGTGCTCACACCGTGGAACTGCTGGTGGGAGAAACCGCTGCGTTCGCCTATTAATAGACGTTTATCATTCATTAAAAAATTATTCATTCAAAAAACATAAAACCAGTTTAATTTATTTTACGTTCTGGGTAAATGGGTTTCTCTGCACCGTCCTTGGAACCCTCTGGCGCCCCCCAGTGGAGACGCCCCTCAAACCCCTGCCATAGACTGAATGGATAATACACACCCAACGTATCATCAAATGTAATCATTTCGTCTGTGATAAGCTCTGCGCGTATTCATATGCGCCAACTGACTTCCATGGTCATTATTCTATTGTGTGTATATGTAGGATAAATGGCTAAACTTATTGTTTTTTAAATCTGGAGGATTGAATCCTCTTTATTAGTCTCATACATGTAAACACAGTGACATCAGTTTGTCTTAATTGAACCCATCCTAGTATGAGGAGCAGTGGGCAGCTCTCGTGTATATACAGCACCCGGGGAGCAGTGTGGTCTGGTGCCTGGCTCAAGGGCACATCGGCAGTGCCCATGTGTTGGGGGACTTGAACCGGCAACCTTCAGGTTCCCAAGCCATGTCCTTTTTAAAAGACTGCGCTACTGCCGCCCTTTACTGGATGTGTCTAGATTGTAAGTGTGCCGGCCAATGTACGCGTGTGCCATTGCGGCTTCTACACACGTGTATATGAAGGACTGTACATCTTACTGCCATCTGTGGCCGCATGTTCTTTCATGTTCTTTCACAGGACGAAGATTCTTTTTTTGTGAAAAATAACTTTTTCAAAAGCCTTTTTAAGCGGTCAACAAACAACAAAATGCATGCAACACAATAAACATCGGCCACCACCATAGTGAATGTCATCTTAAAAGTAAAAAAACAATATGGGCCTATACCGACGTACGATAAATGGATGCATCCCAATCCATCATGGCAGCTAGAAAGCTCCATCCTGTTCGTCAACACAAGCAAAGAAAGAATAATAAAAGAAAAGAACAGCTCCCAATATTTCTTCAAAAACTCAGATTTATTTATTTAATCAAGCTTATTATCCAACAAACGAGACAGACGGAGGAAGACAACAGTTTATGAGTTGACATTAATAACATGCAACGAGAAACACTGTAAAGCATCCACCTCATAGGACACTCCCATGTGCAACTTATGGTCCCAGGTTTGACGTGGAGGGGCAGACTGCCGGGTTGGAGTCAGAAGACCCTTCCAGTGGATGACCGATTCATTTACTAGACTATATACTATATACTATATACTAATATACTATGAGGACGATGATGAGGAAGATCACGACGAGATGACACGGTGAGACAGTGAAACATTGGCCCATGGGAGGTATTGGCTGGAATGGTGTTAGGACAACTCCGGAATTATGGAAATTAACACAACAACCCATTAGTGCATTAAACGGGACGGCTATGCTAATTATTTGATCATTTAATCGTTGACTTCACTAGATAGCGTCGACGCACGAATGGTAAGGCCACAAGGATCTGTTAGGATGGAGGAGAGTTCCGCTGCTACTGAACTACGACTTCAATGCATTTCTGTACACTTTAAAACGTTAAAAAGATCTGGGATGGAGCCTATTGGAATGCATGAACCCCAAACCCAGTAGCCCCCCCCCCCCCCCCCCCCCCCCCCCCCGAACCCAGGAGTGTTAGGGAGGATGTATCTTCCAGGGGAGATGGTGTCCCAGCGTAGCCTGAGGGGGCAGTGTGGATATCACCATGCTGTAATTGTGCACACCTGTGCGTGTGCTTGTGTGTGATTACTTGTGTGTGAGTGTGTGTGTTGGGACCAGTTGTATCAGGGGTTCTGCAACTGCGGCGAATGGCACCGGTTGAGCTCACAGCTTGGGCTGGTTGGCCAGCTTCATCTTCAGGTTCTCCGCAAGCTTGTCCAGGAACTCGAAGGTGTTGAGGTAGTCTGCACGCTTTACACTGCAGGAGACAGGAGATATGAGACAAGAGACAGGAGATATGAGACAGGAGATATGAGGCAGGAGGCAGGAGATATGAGACAGGAGATATGAGACGGGAGACGGGAGACAGGAGATATGAGACAGGAGGCAGGAGATATGAGACGTCAGACAGGAGACAGGAGACAGGTGGGTTCGGGCCGACAAGAACATTCAATAAGACATTTGATCAGAATACCAGTGTAGAATACAGAGCTGGAGCAGTGAACTGAAGATCACATCACTACAAAACAAACGAAAGCCCAAAAAACACAGTTTGTGGCGCTCCATTAAAACGTCCTATGGAAGCACAGAGACGGCTCACTTCGTATCGGACACTAGTCTCAAGATTGTTTACCTCGCGAGGCCCTTGACGCAGATGGCCAAGTCCTTGGTCATGGAGCCCGCCTCGATGGTCTCGATGCAGACAGCCTCCAGAGACTCGGCGAACACCCGGAGAGGGGTGTTGCTGTCCAGCTTGGCCCTGTGGAGCAGCCCCCGTGTCCACGCAAAGATGGAGGCTATGAACACACACACACACACACACACACACACACACACACACACACACACACACACACACACACACACACACACACACACACACACACACACACACCACACACACACACACACACACACACACACACACACACACACACACACACACACACACACACACACACACACACACACACACACACACACACACACACACACACACAATTCCCCTCAGGATCAATAAAGCCATATGACGAGGTCATGGTCTAATCGTTCGGTCACCCATTGTTGCAACAGTTTTGCAGCTGCACTGCATCACTGTTCATTGTTCTACCATAACCTCAGCTAAGAGCCTGAATCCCCTGGTTATTCGTCACTGTTGTCTGCTGGGTCTGTGGTACACAGTGCAGGTGTTGTCAGCCTTGCTGTGTCCTAGGTTTGCAATGCATATATGTTATCAATGCCTTATTGTAATGATCGTATCTGCTTCTAACTAGCTGCCTGCCCAGGGACTACAGATGAAAAGTAGCCTCTTTGGCCAACTGGCATGTCTCCAGTGATGTAATCAATGTGTGCTGTCCCGGTCAAATCAAATAAATAATAAACCAGGTGTCTGAAGCCCTCATACAGCCGTGGATCTCTCCTACCGATGGGGTTGGTGGAGGTCTCCTTGCCCTGCTGGTGCTGTCTGTAGTGGCGGGTGACCGTGCCGTGGGCGGCCTCCGACTCCACCGTCTTCCCATCGGGACAGATCAACACGCTGGACATCATGCCTAGCGAGCCGTAGCCTGGAGGAGACACAGACACACACACGGTTAACCAGGGGGCCCTCAGTAGAGCGCAGACCTCAGGCCTCCACCAACACCAAAAAGACCCCTGGATCCGAATTGGGATCCGGACCTGCGCCAAAATCATGGACTTGTCAACTGTTCCTTGGTCCAGAAGTAATCCAACCAATTCCAAACAGTTACTTTTTGCTTATAGACAAAAAGGGTTGAAAACATAATTGCCTATGCATGGAAATACTGACTATGCTTATTAAAAACTTCAAAATTGATTGTCACAAGTGTGTTTTTCCGGCAGAGACAGATTTTATAATGGGCTTATTAGCTCCATGGAACGGACATCGAGGAATTGTGGCGGAACGGAACGGTCCCAAATAAGTATCATTATCATTATTATAATTATAAGATTGGTTCCAAGCTGGACTAGTTCTGGCAGCAGGCGGGCGGACACTGCAGCAGTGCGTCACTTCATTTCGGGTCGCAAACCTGCCATTATCGTGTGGGTCGACGCCAAGCCTCTATTTGTGGGCCTACCTTGGGCCACGGAGTCCGACTGCACATCCCCGTCGTAGTTCTTGCAGGCCCAGATGAAGCCGCCGTCCGACTTCATGGCCTGGGCCACCATGTCGTCGATGAGCCGGTGCTCGTACCAGATCCCCTTGGCCTCAAACTGAGCACGGTACTCCCTGAGCGTGGAGAGAAAGATGGCCCAAGCCACACACACACAACACACAATTTAGCAGTTGCATTTTCCGGAGACTATCTGTAGGCCTTCTGGAGCCAGATGCTTTACACCGTTTTTGTAGTCGAGTATGGTTAAAGGATTTGTAGTTTAATGCTTAAAGGATTTTGTAGTTTTAACCTTAAACCGTATGCTTGTGCGTGAGTGCCTATTATCCTATTTTGGGTTTGTCTCTCTGTAACTCATATGCATTATCTTATGCTGATTGTATGGCCAGGTCAAGGAGATTTCTTCATTAATGAGAATGAAAGGCATCTAAAAAACATGTGCTAAAAAGATGCAATAGTAACCAGTCACGTCGAAGTCAATGTCCGCGAGAGGTTTTTCTGAGTACAGCGTGAGCCTTGAAGACATGTGTGGTCTGGCCATGTGGCCATGTGGCCATGTGGCCATGTGGCTCTCCCATGAGGCCCCCAGGGCGTACTTCTCGTAGATCTCCTGGAAGATGTCCTTGAAGCGCCCGTCGTACTTCTTCAGGATGGTGTTCTTGGTGCTCAGGTACAGCGGCCAGCCTTTGGTGATGCCCATCTGGAAGGAGCTGTGTGCAAAGTCCCTGATGGAGCTGTCCGTGTTGTACATCCCCAAGGCCACTCCGCCACCTGGGGGGGGGGGGGAAGAAAGGGAAAGAGAGAGAGAGGGAAAGAGAAAGAGAAAGAGAGAGAGAGAGAGAGAGATGTCAACCTCTTCAGCCACCTCTGTGCCTCCCTCCCTCGATTTATACATTGAGAAGTGTTGCATACACACACCTGTGATTGACAGGCCAGATGTTTGGGCCCCCGAGCCTCCCCCGATTGGTCAGAAATTAGCCGGGAGCCGTCTAAAGTCTAAACTGTGTCATACATTCTCTCACTAATAGCTGACGGATGGCTATGGCATTGCTAGTAAATGACACTCAAGCTTTTGAATCTAACCTACAGCACCTTTAATGAGTGAATCTTATATGGTGGAAAATCATAAAATTACAAAACATAATGGTGACCCAATGTCTCGAGCAAACTAATCACGATTCGAATAGAGATCCAAAAAGATTAACTTGAACCAGTAGCCTAGCCATGAAACCAGTAGCTACTCACACTCTTAACTAACTAAATCACCGATCCAACCAAATTCTGAATGCATGCAGTGTCCTCTAGGCTGGAGGACAACTGCATGTTATCACATGCAGCTTCCCGTTAAAAATTCCACTAGAATGAGCGCACTGTGAGGGCCACAGTGAATTCAGTAAAAATAAAATAGACATTTTTTTTTAGATGAGATAATATCCTTTCCCCTCGGGTCCATCTGAGCGCTCACTTGGCCTGCAAACCGTCTGAATCCAATGCACCATGTCTAACGTCTAACATCTAATGCTCCATGCCTAATGTCTAGTGTCTAGGTGGCCAGTGGTTTCCCACCTTTCTTTGGCCCGAGATCCCATGTCTACCACTGGAAATATTTGCATCCTGGACTTGAACTATTTGTTCATCTTCTTCCACACAGATCTGCCGATAACATCAATGTCCCGTGAAGGTAATCGCGTCGCTCTTCTGCTCACTCAAAGCATTAGATGTAGTTTGCTCGTGGTTATGAATCATTAGGCAGTCAGTTAGTATACCTATAGGCTGTCTGAGACCTTAAACTAAAACCAAAAAAAATCATCAAACATCTATAGCTTATGTCAGCAATCTCTTGCATATGCATATCACGGGACCCTAAGGTTAAGAACCACTTTGCACACACACGCACGCACACACACACACACGCACACCCTTACCTTCGAAGTCGTACACAACGTACTTGACCGGCGTTCCGTTCGTCGGGGTGTAGGTCATCTCCACTTTTCCGGGGCCCGGCACCACAAAGTCAGTGGCCTTGTACTGCACCACAAATATATTATACATTAGTTACAACAAGTTACATAAAAATACATAAATACAAGAACCATAATAACCTCCTCTGAATTACTACATTCATATGAACCACTATAGGTTAAATTGTGTATTATTATTAGGATGGCTTCTTCAGCCCGATAACTCTTTCCTTACTCTGTACCTGTGGTATCATTGGAGATGTTACACCTTGTGGTTCATGTGCATATATCTATCTATCTATGTCTGTATATCTATCTATCTATATATATATAGATAGATAGATATATATATACAGTATTTCAATATTATTCTAATGAATCCATATGCTTGCAACCTTTTTGATTATAAATATAAACGAAACACAATAAGTACAATAATTGGAAGGTCGCCGTGGTCGTAAAACAGCTGGGAAGGCTGAACGATCGATCTTCTGGAACATCTAGTGATAGATAATGGCAGAGCAGCCTTCCTGACATGGCGCAGGATGACTTTTCACCTGAATTGCTAACCTTTGAGCGTAGCTCTGTTGACTCATGATGCTTCTGCACTACTGCCACTTTAAAAGGCTTTTTTGCCCCATTGGTCATATGTATGTATATACTGTATCCTCCATCAGTCCCTTTATCGTTCTATATTGATTATAGTATTGTTATAGTATAGTGTTGTATATAGTACAGCATATAAAAAGGTAGTATATAGTGTTGTTTATAGTATAGTATATAGTAGGTAGTATATAGTGTTATTTATATTATAGTATTGCATAGTTTAGTATAGCATAGTATAGTATTAATGGAGTTAATGGGGAGTTAGCATTCCATTGTACTTGTTGCACACGGCAAACCAAAAACATCTTGATCTTGACCTAAGCCTAGGCGGGCAGGCTACGAGCCAAGCTATGAAGCTTTGAGCTAGTGCTGCGTTAATGACTTGCTTGTCCTGCATGTTATTCGGTCGGTGGGGCTGATGGGATCCTGCCGCTCTGTGTTCCAACATCACCGTCCACAGGGCAACGTATGAAATGTAATCAATGGCTCGGTGCCTCCCGACAGCAGAACCCTGACTGGGAACCCTAGCGTTGGAACGGACCTGGTCCCTCAGCCTACGGTCTACAGCTAACATCTAAAGCCACTCCCAAAATCTCTTAATTCCCGTTTGGGATTAATAACCTACAGTACATCTTAATTTACCTTCAAATATCCACATAAAACCTCTCGAAGTCACTTCTACATTTTCAAGTAGCTGTCGCTTGTTTGGCCCCAGGCTGGAAAACACATCTGTCCCAAACTGAAGCCCCCACCCACCTGATCTCCGTGGGCGTGTCTGCCGATGATGATGGGCTTCACCCAGCCCGGCACCAGCCTTGGGATGTTCTTGCAGATGATGGCCTCGCGGAACACGGTGCCGCCCAGGATGTTGCGGATGGTGCCGTTGGGCGAGCGCCACATCTGCTTCAGCTTGAACTCCTCCACCCGGTTCTCGTCGGGCGTGATGGTGGCGCACTTGATGCCCACGTTGTAGCGCTGGACCGCGTCCGCCGCCTCCACCGTCACACGGTCCTCCGTGGCGTCGCGGTTCTCCATGCCCAGGTCGTAGCTGCCGGGCGGGTCAAATAGTGTAGGAGGGGATGTTTTATTATTGAGGGACTAGTGATCCAAACTTAACATTCATTCAAAAACACAAAATGGGTGTTGACCATTTTCCCCAATCACCAAAGCTACTTTCTCCTGAGCAGAGCAGTGGGTAAGCATTCTGCCTTTGTATTAGGATGTCCTCAATAACTTCTTGTTGGGTTGGAGGTCACACAGTCATTAAGCAGTAAAAAAAAAAAAAAGGGCCTTCTAGCTCTCTCTCTCTAGCTGTATCTAACCAGTGTGTTTTTAAATCAAGTAAGCCACTAAGCGCATCACTATGGGGGACCACTTTGGACCCTAGTAACCACCCGATTACCAAATGGCCTCCGTGACCTTTCACCCAATTCCCTTCTTTCTATTTCCCCCCTGCCCCCTCATCCCATTGTGCAACCACAACAACACAGGCCCCAACCACTTCTCGTCACTTCATGCCTTCATTTCCAGACGGGCACAGAGCAACGCTAAACTACAGATTGAGCGATAGATCCAGTCAAGATTCTTTATTTGCCGTACAATGAAATGCTTACTCCCCATTTCACTCACTCATTCTGAATGACTACAATACTTTACTACACTATACTATAAACAACACGATATGCTATCAATACAATATATTATATGCTATAAACAACACTATAACTATACAATTAAAAAAAACAATAATAAAAAAAGAACAATAGTAGAACAATAAAGTGACGAATGGATGGTACACAAAACTAAATCAATTGTGTTAAATATTGTTCTATGTTCTGGTACAAAACAAAGATTACTTAAATTAATGAATGTTATGTCATGCATTGTGTGTGTGTTTCTTTGAACCATTAAAAAAACGAATTACTCATTCAACTATAAACTATAAACTCCTCCCCCCCCCCCCTCCAACCACTAAAAAAACGACTTTACAAGGAACCAGTTATACCAGGGAATCCAGTTATACACCACTCACACACACACCAAAATGCCCTATTATGGGGGTCAGAGGTTAACCTAGAGGTTAATGTAGTGAGGACACAGACACCCTCACCGCACACACTACAACAGACACTCACACCGGCGTTTAGTTAAGGCCCACATTGGTGTAACAACTCTCCAAGGGGGGGGGGAAGAGAGAGCGAGCGAGCGAGCGAGGAGAGAGAGAGGTCAAACCAGATGGGTGGTACTTCTTAGTAGAACTAACCTTGTGTCATAGTACAACCAATGTATATATTTGGTATTATATTATATTTTGATTACACCCCTGTACCGCTGCAGGGGTACATTTACATAACTACAACACAAATATGGATATTTGCTTTACTTCTTTAGCAAACAATGCATTGTTATTATTATAATCAGCATACCCCTCAGCTTTCCAGTTTCTAATACCTAAACATTCCCCCCCCCCCCACCAAACAGGTAGAAACCATGTGCCTCACAGACACATTCTAGAGACAGACCACGACTTACACCTCTCACTCAATTACACAAACTCAGTCCAAACTGGACTTTGTACATTAGTGGTATGTATGCCGTATGCCGTGTGTTACGAAATACCATAGTGCATACATGACCTGCTTTATGTCAATCTTGGTACTGGCAATAAATAATGTGGAAGCCATTTTGGTACGGTATGACATAATGGCAACTACTGCAGTTTCCAGTGGGAACCTTTAATGACAGCCGGCTCTTCTTCACCGCATGAGGTCGTTGTTGGTTGTTGGTTACCTGTGCAGGTCCAGCTCCAGGTATGGAAAGATGAGCTTCTCCTTAATGAGCTCCCAGATGACCCGAGTCATCTCGTCTCCCTGCATCTCCACCACGGACCCCGCCTTGATCAGCTGGGACATCTTGGGAGCTGGTGGTGGACGGAGGGAGTGTGAATATAGGCTATTTGAGGCTATCATCACACTGCAACAGTGCAATTGCGCAACGTAGAGTACATCAGGAATGAATGAACTTCATTCATGGTGTGCGGTATGGGCTACAAGAGCAGTGATTCAGCATATCTGCGTTACTTTTGGTCGAAACTTCCGAGTCAAAGTCCGACAAAGCACTGGATTTCTGTTCTAAAACAAAGTAAAGCTACAAGTTAAAGTAATGGGTTTTCCTGGATTAAACACTTTCATGGCTGACCACTGAGTTGAAGAGTAACCAGTAAGCAACATGTCTAGACGTTACACAACTCTGGGGTAGGGCGGCTGAAGGGGAGAGAAGGAGGAGAAGAGGAGATAGACGGGAGGAGGAGAAGGAGGAAATAGAAGGGAGAAGGAGGAGAGGTAGGAGGGGATAGAAGGAGGAGAAGGAGGAGAGGGAGGAGCAGGACGAAGAGTTCAGACGAGAGTCGGTGCAACCGGAATGTTGAACACGTCAGCAAATATATAAAAAAAGCATATGTCATGCGCGTGTGTATGAATATCTAAACCTTATGCGTCATAGTATTAGTGACCGTGTAAAGAGCTGAACAATTCGTACGCTACACTGACTGTCAGTCACGTCACCATTTCGCTGTGAAATAAAACAATTATAATAATACTGTAGGACAAGGAACAACAATTGCGAAACCCTTAAAGATGAACCCACCTTTTCTCGTTCGAACGATACACAGGAGCGTCGGTGAAAGGGTGATGGAGTCTTCACGTCTACACACAGAACGGACGAGTGCAGAGAGGCGACCCGATAACTACAAACACAGAGCCGCTTCCGGGATCTCTCTCTCCACATCGATGATAAGATCTTACCCAATCAGAGAACGTGAACGTATTGAAATGACCAATTAAATTAAACCACACCGTTTCGTGGGAGGGGCTTGCAGAGGGAACCACGGTGATTGGTCGACGACGTGCAGCGCTCAAACAAAACACCTGGCAAGAACGTGTATTAAACATGTGCATTCACACCGTAATACACAGAGAGGAGGCATTCACCGAGAAATGCCATTATTATTATTATTATTAGTTGTTATTACAGGTCATATATTATAGATAGACAATAATGATATGATAACATATAATGATAAGATCAACCATGCCGTCGGGGCAAGTGTTAAGGTGTGACGATAACCAAGGACATACATTTTGTATTTCACTATCATATGTATGTGTTATAATATTATAAAACCCATGATAACAAAGACTAGTAAAATGTGTGACTGCATTGCGTAAGAAAGGCCGCTAGATGGCGGTAAATCCCTTTTGTAAATGCATGAAGAGTCAGTATCGGCCACTTATCTCACAAAGGATATACATGCACCTGCTGTTGGTGTGAGGACCGTTCACCGTTCGTGTGGGTAACCTTCTACAAAGAGTCACTTAATTAGTCAGGGTATTCAATAACATATGCATTAATGTTTAACCAGTATCAGCATTGTTTTCCTAAACCTGCACTTTGGCTCGAACAATTATATAGGCCTAATTATATAGGCCTAATTCTATAGGCCTAATAGGCATTGACGTCCGTCTCTGTTCCATTACAATAGCCACCTTGAATTTTGACATTAACGTGTTTAAAGAGTTCAGGGCTACACTCAGGGCTACACTCAGGGCTACACTCAGGGCTACAGTCGGGCACAAAGGCCGCACATCCCCGCCTTGAAACGGTGGCCCTTCGCCCCTCCTCAACTCACAGGATCAGACCCTGAGAGACTCGCTACGTCACGGGACATGGCATCTGCTCTCGGTAACTAAGATAACTGAGCGACGAGAGAGAGTGAGAGAGAGAGAGAGAGAGAGAGAGAGAGAGAGAGAGAGAGAGAGAGAGAGAGAGAGAGAGAGAGAGAGAGAGAGAGAGAGAGAGAGAGAGAGAGAGAGAGAGAGAGAGAATAGGAGGAGAGAAAGGGGGAAGACGAGGAGGAGCTTGCCGCTTCTACACCGTTTCAGCCGAGCAACATCAGCACCGAAACTTGCTGCCTGACTCCGCATCTCTCCATCACACCCTTTGTCCCTTTAACGAACGCTGTTCTTAGAACTCACCCCCTAGTCCGTGTAGGCTGATCATTGTAGTTTTAAGTCTCTTGTGTTGCTCCTTTCCCCCTTATTCTAGCAAGGCGCTCAGCTGAGTGTTGTCCATTGTTCAGGGTGTCCAGGTCTCCTTTGGAGGGATATGGTCACAACCCCGCCGTCTCAAAGTGGAGCCACCGCGCGTTTCTCGGATTGGCGCGCTCCTCCAGGGGCTGGGATGCGCGCCAGGCACCTCTCGGTTCCTCCCGGGCTTCGGGTCTGACCCGGACTCCAGCGCCGGGCCCGGGCGGAGAGCCAGGAGGAGCCAGTCCACCCGGAGCAGGATGCCGGTGATGAGGGGGCTGCTGGCCCCGCAGAACACCTTCCTGGACACCATCGCCACCCGCTTCGATGGCACCCGTAAGTCACTCACTAACCCGAGCGCTGCGTGTTGGACACGTCTTGTTTCTTTGTTGGTTTTTACATCCAAAAACTACTTTTTACATAAACATTAAAGGCGTTGGATCCATTGCAAAAACATATTTTGAACATTCAAATGAACGATTTCACTATTAAATCAAGTATTTAAGTGCTTAGCCAGGATAGCACGCTTTGTTATGCATGTACTACGTGATGTAGTTAATGCACAGTCCATGCATATTGACCCACCACAGGGAACATTTAGATGCATTTAGAACAGTTTTTACTTTCGTTTTAGCTTGTTTGTTTGCATAACAAAGGCCTACGTACGTTTACTACTTTATGAGACAATATTTCAAATCTTAGATAGAAATGGTTTTATGGTGTGGTACGGGAAAACATGTTTTTCTTCTGCCGACACAAACGCGTTGGTTATGGTTGGGTGTCGGTCGGACCTGCGTGCACTCACGGTGGTCCGAGAGGAGGAGGAGGAGGAGGAGGAGGATGCTGGGCCTCCAAGCCTCCAACAGGCAACACGAACAGATGCGACGAGCAGATCCCGCTCGTTAGGACGCGTGCTGGGCACGTGGGCGGACGCGAGATGCGCGGCCACATTTCGAGTTATTTCCTCTCGTTTCGCCTTTTTTTTTTTTGCGTTTGCGCCTTTCCAAATCTCACTCAGTTTGTTGGTGTGTGTTTGTGTTCTAGAATTGGGGAGCGACTCGGTGTCTTTGTGGTTAAACCCAATGGTGCGTGACTGTCTGCGGGTTACGACGGCGCGCTATTGAGATCTCCCCCCCCCCCACTCCCCCCACTCCTTCCTCTCATATGAGAGGAGGACACAAAAGCACGACGGGCTACTCAAGAATACAACGTAAAACCAGAGTGACTTTATGTCTTCTGCAGGTGCTGTCGCTGAATATCACATTTCTATAGTTTAATATGGTAAGTGATTCTAATGGGGGCAGCTGGATAATATTAATATCTAACATGTCTAACATCTCACATGCCCGCACACACACACACTCACTCACACACACACACACACACACACACACACACACACACACACACACACACACACACACACACACACACACACACACACACACACACACACACACACACACACACACACACACACACACACACACACACACACACACACACACACACACACACACACAGTACACACACACACACACACACACACAGAGCACACACACACACACACACACACACACACACACACACACGCAAAGAAACACAGCAACAGAATGAAAAGTGTCGCTCTCCCTTCCATGCGGATCAGCCCTCAACGTCGCATAATAAAGGAAGGGGTCTGAGCCTTCTGTCTCTCTTCTTCTTCTTCTTCTTCTTCTTCTTCTTCTTCTTCTTCTTCTTCTTCTTTCTGGTGGAGGTGTGTTTGAAGAGGGAAGAGGGATTTTTCACTTTTTTTTTTTCGGTTGTTTTTGTTTTAATGGTTTCTTTCTTTAATTGTATGATCTTCCGTTGGGATAGTTGTACTCTTTGCGAGTAGGATTAATTGTTTCATTTAGTGTTTTTTCCGTGCCTCGGGGCGGGGATGGCGTCCTTCGGGGCGCCGCCGGTGTCTCTGGGACACGGGGTGCGGGTGGTGGCTCAGGCCGCAAACACAGTGGAGCAGGTGCTGCTGGCTGTGGGGGATCAGGTCGGTCATGGAAACATCTCATATGCTTCCCGCATGAACAAAGCGGTCGTGGTCTTTTTGAAAGACCAGAAATATGTGACGGAACTTATCGAGAGCGGATTGGTGTTAGACGAGGAATATGTTCAAGTTTCACCGCTGGCGACACCATCTACGCGGATCACTGTGTCTGGCGTTCCTCCGTTCATCCCGAATGAGGCGCTGGAGCGGGAGTTGAAGCGTTTTGGTAAGTTTGCAAGTAATCTCCGCACTGTTGCTCTGGGGTGTAAGGATGAAAAGCTAAAACATGTCCAATCTCTGCGGAGACAGGTTTTCATGTTTCTGAATTGTCCCACTCAGACACTAGATGTGTCTTTCCGGGTGAGGCATGAGGAGGGTTTTTATATGGTCTATGCGAGCTCAGGGAACGTAAAGTGTTTTGAGTGCGGGGAGTCGGGTCACAAACGTGTTGCATGTCCACGGAGACGGCACGCCGCTCCGCCGGGTGCGGCCGAGCCCGGGGCGGCCGGGCCCGGGGCGGCCGGGCCCGGGGCGGCCGAGCCCGGGGCGGCCGAGCCCGGGGCGGCCGGGCCCGGGGCGGCCGGGCCCGGGGTGGCCGGGGCCACTGAGCCCGGAGCAGCCGGGGCGGCTGGGTCTGTGGCTGCGGGTGCACCCGGTGTCGCGGGGGTTGCTGTTGCACCCGGTGTCGCGGGGGCTGCTGTTGCACCCGATGTCGCGGGGGCTGCTGTTGCACCCGATGTCGCGGGGGCTGCTGTTGCACCCGGTGTCGGGGGGGCCGCTGTTGCACCCTGTGTCGCGGGCGCTGCTGTGGCACCCGGTGTCGAGGGGGCTGCTGTTGCACCCGCCGGGGCCCCGGGGGCTGCGGAGGAAGTAGGGATGAATATCGTGAGAGATGAAGCAGGGACTGTAGAGGGTGCAGTGAGTGTGGGAGGGAAACATCTGGAAACAGGTAAACGGGGGCGAGATGATGTAGCAGGACGGGTGAGGAATGCTGCTGTGGGTCAGGTGGAGGCTGTTGGCACACAGCAGGGGCTGCCGTCTGGCTCTGGGCGACAAAAAGAGTTTCAACAGGCTGCAGACAACAATGAGGTGACAGAGATGGACACAGGCGATGAGGGGGATTCTGACTGTGTTTCAGTTGCAGATAGTCTCTCTCAGAACGAAGAGATATATTCTTTGGAGGATATTAATATCTTCTTAGATGAGTCTTTTGGTAAGGCAGTGGAAGTGAGAGATTTTTTCCCTGACACTAAGAAGTTTCTTCATACAGTGAGCACTCTTCAGAAAGTTGTAGGGTTAGACCTGCTGGATGACAAGAAACGCTATCGTCTCAGGAAGCATGTAACTGCTATGAAAAAAGTTGCGAAAGGAAGCCAAAGAGGGAAGAAACTGAAAAAGGTCTAAATAATTGCAACATGATCATGCAACACTGGGTGTCTCCTCTCTGCTGTGTGTACCTGTCTGTTCTTTTTCTCTATCTCTTTTCTCTAATGCAGGCTTTAAGGGTTGCTTCTTTAAACATTAACGGGGGTAGAAGTGCACAGAAAAGAGCTTTAGTGTTAGAGCTCTTTAATCGGAAAAAACTAGATGTGATACTTCTGCAGGAAACACACAGTGATAGCCTGAATGAGACGGACTGGGGGATGTGGTGGGGGGGTCAGTATGTACTCAGTCATGGCTCAAACCTTAGTGCTGGAGTAGCTGTGTTCTTCTCCCCCTCTCTAAATGTTAAGTTGTTATCCAGCACAGAGATAGTGGCAGGCAGAGCTTTGATGGTGAAAGTGGAACTGTTAGGTTTCTCTTTCACTTTTATTAATGTTTATGCACCCAGTCAGGGCCCTGCACGGGTATCTGTGTTTCAGCTATTAAAAGACAAGCTAGACACTAGTGTACAGGGGGAGTGTGTTATACTGGGGGGGGACTGGAACGTTTGCACTAATGTCACTTTAGACAGAATAGGACGGGAGCCTCATTCTCAGTCGTCCCTTTTACTGTCACGGGTGATAAGAGAGGCTGACTTAGTGGATGTGTGGAGGATGAAGCATCCCTCTGTTAAACAATACACCTGGATGAGAATGCTAGATGGGGGAGTCAGTGCAGCCAGGCTAGACAGATTCTACATGTCTGCTTCCTTTATCACTCGTGCAGTGAACTGTCACATCCAACCTGTTGGTTTTACAGATCATCAGCTAGTTTCTTTAGATTTGATTTTGTCCAACACAGAGAAACCTAGATCTTTCTGGCAGTTCAATGTTAAGATTCTACAGGATTTGATTTTCTGTGAGAATTTTAAACTGTTCTGGATCAACTGGAGATCAAAGAAAGAGTCTTTTCCCTCCCTGAGTCAGTGGTGGGAGGTAGGAAAGGCTCAGATTAGGGTGTTCTGCCAGCAGTATACAGCCTACTCCACTGCAAACATTAGGAGAGCTATAGAGCAGTTAGAGAGGGAGATCAGAGAGCTAGAGAGTGTGTCTGCTCGAAATATAGAGCAGTCCCTCCTAAAACAACAACAGCTTAACTGTTTTCTTCAGGAGAAAGCCAAGGGAGCTCTGATCAGAGCCCGTTTTACGTCAATGAGAGACATTGATGCACCAACCACCTTTTTCTTCAACCTGGAGAGGTCTGTGGGTCAAAGGAAGCAGATGGTATGTCTGCGTCTCCCCGATGGACAGGTAACCTCTGAACCTGCTGAGATGAGGAGGCATGCAGTGTCTTTCTACACAGACCTGTTCAAAGCCGAAGGTTGTGACGTGGAAGCTGCTGATGTACTCTTTCAGGGCCTTCCACAGCTGAGTCCAGCCGAAAGTGACACCCTGGGCTCTGACATTACGCTGGAGGAACTGACCTCTGCGGTGACACAGATGGCCTCCGGCAAGGCTCCGGGCATAGACGGTTTACCTGCAGACTTTTTTAAACACTTTTGGAGTATGCTAGGACAAGATTTGTTGGACGTATTGAGGGAGTCCTTTGGGAAAGGGTCTCTTCCAGCTTCCTGTAGGCGTGCAGTGATTTCACTGTTGCCTAAGAAAGGAGATCTAACCCTGCTAAAGAATTGGAGACCTGTGGCTCTCTTATGTACGGACTACAAAATCCTGTCAAAGGTTCTAGCTAACAGACTGAAGTGTTTTATTGACTTTCTCATTGGTACTGATCAGACTTATTGCATCCCTGGCAGATCAATTGTGGACAATTTGTTTTTGATGAGAGACGCTTTTGATGTTTGCAAATTGTATAATTTAAATGTTGGTATTATTTCTATTGACCAGGAGAAAGCGTTTGATCGTGTGGATCACACTTTTCTGGCTGCCACATTGCAGGCTTTTGGTGTCGGGGAGCACTTTTTGTCCTGGGTGAAGGTTTTGTACAGTGATGCATGTTGTGTTGTGAAGGTGGGGGGAGGGCTGAGCAGACCTGTACCAGTTAAAAGGGGGATCAGGCAGGGCTGCCCTATCTCAGGCCTATTATATAGTATTGCCATCGAGCCCCTTTTGTGCAGACTTAGAAACCGGCTGAGGGGCCTGTGTCTGCCAGAGTCAGCTCAGGCCCCCCCGGTGGTTGTATCAGCTTATGCTGATGATGTCAGTGTTTTTATCCAGGGTCAGCGAGATATCCAGGAGCTACAGGACAGTTTAGCCTTGTACAGGAAGGCTGCTTCAGCCAAAGTTAACTGGGAGAAGAGTGAGGCAGTTTTGGTAGGTCAGTGGGGGGTAGGAAATAGGCCCAGTCTTCCTGGTGGCCTTGGCTGGGGTAACAGGGGTTTAAAGGTCCTGGGAGTTTGGTTGGGGTCTGAGGACATGGTGGCACAGAACTGGGAGGGATTGCTGGGGAAGGTGCAAGCAAAGTTAGCTAAGTGGAAATGGCTGTTACCCCAGCTGTCCTACAGGGGAAGAGTTCTTGTAGCCAACAATCTGGTTGCCTCGTCTCTGTGGCACAGACTCCAGGTGTTAACCCCACCGCC
This sequence comes from Muraenolepis orangiensis, assembly GCA_027704905.1. Taxonomy (NCBI): domain Eukaryota; kingdom Metazoa; phylum Chordata; class Actinopteri; order Gadiformes; family Muraenolepididae; genus Muraenolepis; species Muraenolepis orangiensis. Next base: position 5,578,427 of record CM051015.1, on the reverse strand, counting down.
GGGCCTTATGAAACAACTGCAGCGGCTCCTCGTGGACTTCTTCTGGTCGGGTCATCACTGGGTGCCAGCATCGGTCCTGTACCTGCCTGTGGCGGAGGGGGGACAGGGCCTTGTGGACATTACTGCGAGGACTGCTGCGTTTAGACTGCAGGCTGCTCAGCGGCTGCTGTATGGTGCCTCTCCCTGCTGGCTGGCTATGGCCCGGCTGTTACTCTGGAGGGCAGGGGGCTTTGGGTTTGATAAACACCTTTTTCTGCTGAAGGCCCCTGCGTACGAGATAACGGGACTTGTACCTTTTTACTGCTCAGTCATCAATGCCTGGAAGTTGCTGAGTTTTACCAGACCACCCGACCCCCGGCCTGGGATGTGGCTGTTTGAAGAGCCGCTGTTTGACACTGGGTTTTTTCCTGGAACCCTCTTTTCTTCGGCCACCCTAAGAAATGGTTTCGTTGAAGCGGGGGTGGTAAAACTTGGCCATTTGACAGGGATCTCCACAGAAGAACTGGCTGAGGTGACGGGCATTCGTTCAATCCGAGTTCTGGAGAACCTGGTAGATGAGGTGTGGCAGTCGCTGTCGCCATCCCACCGGACTTTTGCTCTGGATGCAGATCTGGCTGACCAGTGGAAAAAGGGACATGAGTATGTTTTTCCGGCCTTGAGTGTGGGTCCTGCGGTGGGGGAATGGAGAGAGGAGGATGGTCTCCTGCTATCACTGGGGACTCTAACACCTGGAGAGTTCAGCTCCTGCAGTGGGAGGAGGCTATATCTTAGCTGCCTAAAGGTGCTAAACCTCAGGTCGCTCGCAGGCGTCAGAGAGTCGAGGTGGACGGATGTGTTTGGCTTGGCTTTTTCCCCTCAGGGCAGCTGGCGGATCTTGTATAAATCTCCGGTTGAGAAACGGATGGCTGACATCCAATGGAGAATTATACATGGTGCAATAGCCACTAACCAATACAGAGCTCATTTTGACCCAGGCACAAGGGGGGGCTGTCCGTTCTGTTTTGTGGCAGAAACATTGGAGCACTTAGTGGTGTCCTGTCCCCGATTGGCTGGTCTTAAAAATATGTTACAGGGGTGGGTGGAAGGGCTTCGGGGAGGTTTTCTCCATACCACTTTTTGTCCATGGGCCCAAATACATCCTGAAAAAGAGGGAAACCCTGGTATTAATGAACTTTTTGTTTGCTAATGCAAAATTAGCAATCTGGAAAAGCCGCAAGAACCAACTTGCTGGAGTGGGATGGACGGATGCAGTGCTCTGTCTGAGGGGGCTGGTGGCAGCGCGTCTGAGGGTGGAGCATGCGTACTATACACTGATCAATCATCTGCAGGGGTTTCTGGATGTGTGGGCTGTCGGACAGGTTCTGTGCTCCCTAGGGGAGAATGACTCTCTAATATTGAAGTTTTAAAGGAGAGGTGTAGTTTCTGGTCTCTTTTTTTGTTTTGTTTTTTAAAGTGTGTAAAAGATGGAGTGTTTTTTTTATTATGGGTAAATAGGTATTTTATTTTTGGTAGTCACGGAAATCTGTTTTTATTTTCTTTTTTCTTGATGGTGTAATGTATTAAGGTTTTTTTCCGTATGTTTTTAAAACAAATGCAAATAAAATTTTGTTAAATCTCTTCTTCTTCTTCTTCTTCTTCTTCTTCTTCTTCTTCTTCTTCTTCTTCTTCTTCTTCTTCTTCTTC
>CM051015.1:5556744-5571744 GCA_027704905.1 Muraenolepis orangiensis | reverse complement strand
AAAAACCAAAGCAGCCTATCGCCACAGAGCTGGCAGTTGAGTTACAGTAGAACCCCGAGATCCGGACACGTCGGGGATGAGGGTCGTTCAGCACTGGGAAATGTTCGGAACTCTGAAAGATCCATCGGTTGGATGAGGCTTGTTATATTTGGAGGCATGGAAGCGGCTCGGATGTTTCCGTCTCCGGTCTCAAGCGCAAGGGTACGGCGTACGGATGGACGGAGCATCGTCCACGAGAAGCACGGCCACTCTCTAAATCTGTCCTCTTTGGAGAGTGGAACAAAGTGCTTAAAGAAGCAGTCGGAGAATATAAACCCATTCATCCAAGCCCCGGACTGGCTGTAGTAACGGCATGGGAGAGCGGACGTGGCTACGTTAGCGAAAACAACGAGGTTTCGGGAAAAACCAACGGTAAACCAAAATCGCAAAAGTGTTACCCGATCCTCGCTGGATTTTAAATTCTTCGGCTGCTTCTCGCTTCCATCTTCCAGCGTCTCTCTCTCTCTCTCTCTCGCAAGGAGATGACAGTAGAGACCCGTCTAATTTCAATATCATTTCGAGTTCATTCCTAATCTTCAGCATAACTCGTTTTGGTTATAAGGGTGCCATTTGAGCAGTAGCCGTTATAGGATGTTTGATTATATATTCTTTCTTTACTGTAGCCTACTTCCGGTTTTATCCATGGGTTTCCGTAGACCCCAGAGTATTCGGATATCTGCGTTTCAGATCTCTGGGGTCCTACTGTATATATATATATATATATATATATATAAATATATTTATAAATCAACACAGGTAAATAGAGGTATAATCATGAGTCTCATATCAGTCTCATACCATCTGTAAAGCTTGTTACATCTGGATTCATTCCATTCCTCCTGCCTGGACATCAACACAGCATCCCATCTGTGTGAGGAAACAGCGGTTGCTACTGAGCCATATATATCTGCCTGTATAGATGCAATAAAGCCAGAGAACTCATGGCTCCCTAATATTGTAGAATAACCTTTTCACTGAGTGGCCGTAATCCGACCAGCGGGAGGACGGAACGGCCCCTAAATTGCTTCCTTTGTTGATCCTTCATTTTTAGTTTTCTATCATAATGGCGCTGTGTGCAGATCGAGCTGACCGGGTTCGCCGCAGGTGTGAAAAGCTCAAGAGGTGTTTTTTTTGGGACCGATTGTATTGTTGATGTTCTGTGGTAATGTGGTCCTGGGTTTGGTTTTTTTCTCTTCAATTCAGTTTGAATGGAATTCAGTTTTTTTGTTTTTGGAAACGTGTTTTTTTTCTTTTCTTCTTTTTCTTAGTAATGGAAAAATAAAAAGTCAAAGCCAGTGGAAATCCTGTGATTTCAGTAGTTGGCTGGTGGCGATGTTGGAGGCACTTTGAGAGAGAGGGGCGTGAAGGTCAGACAGGAACACACCACACCCCCCCCGGCCCGGGCGGTTACTGGATAGGTCAGCTTGTGTGTAGAAGGAGTTAAACGGCAGTAGCCAGAGTCGCAGGCATGGGGACCCAGTGGTGGGGGACCGGAGGAACTGTATTCAGCGGTAAGTGGAGGTGATGGAGCAAAAGGGACAAGGCGGAGTAGAAGGCGTTACAACAGCCCCCCGGAGCAATGCGTCCCAACGGGCAGCCACGTCCCAGGGTGTTTAGGAGGTTCCTCCGATGAGGTCCTTTGAACCTCCACAAGAGGAGAGGAAATAAGCCACCTGCAGCTTCTTGGAAACCTCATTGGTCATGATGAAGTATAGTGTGAACCTGAGTGTGGTGCAGCCAAGCGCTCCCCAGCAGCTGCTACTGCAAGCTTCATTACAAGTCGTTGAGGCAAAGTTTTGATCCAAAGGTGAATATAATGAGGACATTACCGTCATCGTAACCTCCCTTAAACACTACTCATCACAGTTACTGCACTGTATTCATGATGCTGCTGCACTACTCGCACTTTAAATGATTTTAAAGATTTTTGTAAAAAAAAAACATGTACATTCAACACATGTACATATCATTTAAGTCACTTTGCTGCTCTTTTTTAGTACATTTTTATTGTATATATTATTTATATTTTTATGGAATTGTTTTGGAGATGTATACTGCGGGAGGGACTGGGGAGTAAGCATTCCTATGTACTTACATATCTTGTATCTTGTATCTTAACAGTTCAGTCGTATGTTTAACTTATTTCTGCAAACATTTTTTTTATCAAACCATAGCGGCTTTCAAGAGTTCAATGTGCCTAGTGGAACATATACGCAGATATACGTGAAGTGATCAATAATCTACTCTTTAGCGGACACCAAATGGGTCCATCCGAAGCCTTAGCAGGAGTTCCTAATAAGCATCGGAAAAAGCCGCCCGTTAAGTAAGTGGTGTCTGGAGCTCTGATATATTGACCTCTGCGGTTTCTGTGTATTGAGAGGCTGTATTGATTGGTGCTCTGACCACACGTATACAACATACACATCCTATAGCAGGGATATAGGATGACTGAACTATAACTGAACCATAACCCTAACTCTGTTACTACCAGATGGAGCTTGCAAGCCTCAATGGCTTGTATTTGTCCACACACACACACACACACACACACACACACACACACACACACACACACACACACACCACACACACACACACACACACACACACCACACACACACACACACACACACACACACACACACACACAACACACACACACACACACACACACACACACACACACACACACACAGCCTACAGCCTTGAAATGGCATTCTGTCAAAAATACAACATATGTGCATAAGTAGTGAACTTGGGATGTGGAGCGTCAGGAAAGTGTGTGTATGCATGAATGTATGCATGTCTGCATGTATGTATGTGTGTTTATGAGTGAGTGTGTGAGAGAGAGAGAGAGAGAGAGAGAGAGAGAGAGAGAGAGAGAGAGAGAGAGAGAGAGAGAGAGAGAGAGAGAGAGAGTGAGGGACAGAAAGATACGATTAACTTAACTTAACTTAACTCTTGCTTGCCGATGGCTAATTTTCTCGTTCAAATGCACATCCCTCTATATTGTCTGAGTTTCAAATCCAACCAGGAGTATTATATCTCCCTCAAATCTCAAACCTCACACCTTTCATCTTTGCCGCTCGATCGATGGCCTCTGACCAGGCGGACCAGCCGTGTTGTGTCATCCAGATATAGATCAGATCGCCAGTCTCCTTCAAAGCCCCCCCACCCCCTCATCATTTCTTCATCTTGTCGACCCCATACCCTTGTTACGTTTGAACACACGCCTTGGTTGAAGCTCTGTTAGAACCCCCCCCGGCCCGGGCGGTTACTGGATAGGTCAGCTTGTGTGTAGAAGGAGTTAAACGGCAGTAGCCAGAGTCGCAGGCATGGGGACCCAGTGGTGGGGGACCGGAGGAACTGTATTCAGCGGTAAGTGGAGGTGATGGAGCAAAAGGGACAAGGCGGAGTAGAAGGCGTTACAACAGCCCCCCGGAGCAATGCGTCCCAACGGGCAGCCACGTCCCAGGGTGTTTAGGAGGTTCCTCCGATGAGGTCCTTTGAACCTCCACAAGAGGAGAGGAAATAAGCCACCTGCAGCTTCTTGGAAACCTCATTGGTCATGATGAAGTATAGTGTGAACCTGAGTGTGGTGCAGCCAAGCGCTCCCCAGCAGCTGCTACTGCAAGCTTCATTACAAGTCGTTGAGGCAAAGTTTTGATCCAAAGGTGAATATAATGAGGACATTACCGTCATCGTAACCTCCCTTAAACACTACTCATCACAGTTACTGCACTGTATTCATGATGCTGCTGCACTACTCGCACTTTAAATGATTTTAAAGATTTTTGTAAAAAAAAAACATGTACATTCAACACATGTACATATCATTTAAGTCACTTTGCTGCTCTTTTTTAGTACATTTTTATTGTATATATTATTTATATTTTTATGGAATTGTTTTGGAGATGTATACTGCGGGAGGGACTGGGGAGTAAGCATTCCTATGTACTTACATATCTTGTATCTTGTATCTTAACAGTTCAGTCGTATGTTTAACTTATTTCTGCAAACATTTTTTTTTATCAAACCATAGCGGCTTTCAAGAGTTCAATGTGCCTAGTGGAACATATACGCAGATATACGTGAAGTGATCAATAATCTACTCTTTAGCGGACACCAAATGGGTCCATCCGAAGCCTTAGTAGGAGTTCCTAATAAGCATCGGAAAAAGCCGCCCGTTAAGTAAGTGGTGTCTGGAGCTCTGATATATTGACCTCTGCGGTTTCTGTGTATTGAGAGGCTGTATTGATTGGTGCTCTGACCACACGTATACAACATACACATCCTATAGCAGGGATATAGGATGACTGAACTATAACTGAACAATAACCCTAACTCTGTTACTACCAGATGGAGCTTGCAAGCCTCAATGGCTTGTATTTGTCCCCAGACACACACACACACACACACACACACACACACACACACACACACACACACACACACACACACACACACACACACACACACACACACACACACACACACACACACACACACACACACACACACACACACACACACACACACACACACACACACACACACACACACACACACACACACACACACACACACAGCCTACAGCCTTGAAATGGCATTCTGTCAAAAATACAACATATGTGCATAAGTAGTGAACTTGGGATGTGGAGCGTCAGGAAAGTGTGTGTATGCATGAATGTATGCATGTCTGCATGTATGTATGTATGCATGTGTGCATGTATGTATGTGTGTTTATGAGTGAGTGTGTGTGTGAGAGAGGAGAGAGAGAGAGAGAGAGAGAGAGAGAGAGAGAGAGAGAGGGACAGAAAGATACGATTAACTTAACTTAACTCTTGCTTGCCGATGGCCAATTTTCTCATTCAAATGCACATCCCTCTATATTGTCTGAGTTTCAAATCCAACCAGGAGTATTATATCTCCCTCAAATCTCAAACCTCACACCTTTCATCTTTGCCCCTCGATCGATGGCCTCTGACCAGGCGGACCAGCCGTGTTGTGTCATCCAGATATAGATCGCCAGTCTCCTTCAAAGCCCCCCCACCCCCTCATCATTTCTTCATCTTGTCGACCCCATACCCTTGTTACGTTTGAACACACGCCTTGGTTGAAGCTCTGTTAGAGCTGGGGTCTTTCTGTCCGTCTGTTGTGTTTTCGCTAAAGCATCAATTCTCAGAGAAGAATAGATGATCATTGTGTGTGTGTGTGTGTGTGTGTGTGTGTGAGAGAGTATGTGCTTGCATGTGTGCTTCTATGTGTGTGTGTGTGTGCATACGCGCATGCGTGTGCTTGTGTGTGCGTGCATGCACGCATGAGTGTGCCTGTGCATGTGTGTGTTTGTGTGTATGTGCGCATGTGTGCATGTGTGTGCATACATGTGTGCGCTTGTGCCTGTGCACGCGTGTGTGTGTGTGTATATCTGGAGTCTCTTCAGTCAGTTCCGTGAGCCAGCCAGTCAGTCAGTCAGTCAAGCAGTCAGACGCCGCGACCGGGCCAAGCAACCCAAGGGGCTTGGCAGCAAACGGTCAAGCGACTGTCGCGCTCCTCTGACCCGCTGGCGGAGGAGCAGACAGCTAACCTGTTTGTTTGCTTTTCCGCGTATTTCTAAATGCGTGTGTGTGTGCCCAAATGCAACCAATTGCTTGTCTGTGCACTGCGAGATGCCCATTTTATGGCATCGTTAGCCTACGCTATGCTACCACCCCCCCCCACCCCCCCCCAGGCCGGCTCTTTCAACTGCTTTCTGCCCCTAACCGCAAACAAATATTGACCAGAGAGAGAGAGAGAGAGAGAGAGAGAGAGAGAGAGAGAGAGAGAGAGAGAGAGAGAGAGAGAGAGAGAGAGCCAGCCCTATCCTCTGCGCCATCAAACGGCCAACACCCGAGTACTGTTCCAACACAGAGAGAGGGAGCAAAAGGCGACATTGTAAATGACAGCTGGTCCCAGCAGGAGACCGGCCGCTGCATCTGCTAATGAACACAATGTGCTCGCAAGCTTCCCAATGTTAAGCGCAGTATTAATGCTGAGGTAAGCTAGCTAAGCTTAACTAAGCAGAACTTTGCTGAACTAAACTAAGCTACCCTAGGCTACCCTACGATCAACGAAACGCAGCAAAGACAAACTAAACTAAGCTTGTATAAACTAAGCCTAACTAGACTAGAAGCTTGCATAAACTAAGCTAAGATAAGCTTGACTAAGCTTGTATGAACTGCCCTTAACTAAGCTTGACTACATTACATTACATTAGTCATTAAGCTTTTATCCAAAGCGACTTACAATAGTGTGTTTCAACAAAGGAAGGTAAGAGAACAACTCGTCACCAGAAGTCAAAAGTGCATTTCAGTTCAGGTAAAAGTACAGTAAGGTAAAAGTACAATAAGTTGGCAAACAATATAGAACAATATCTGGAATAATATCTACCTAACAATCTACTTAGATAATCTACTTAAGTAAACTTAAGTAAGACATTAGTAAAAGTCAAGTCAAGTCAAGTGCAAGTTTAGTTTATTGTCACTTCACAGTTTACACAAGTATAAAGCAGTGAGTGAAAATCTTTTGTGCAATATGTGCAATAATATAGACAGACAGCAGTTATAAAAATAAGATAAAATAAAAACAGAATAGAATAAAAAAAGTACAAAACTGTACAAAAATGCAATTTATAAAATGCAATATATCAGCACAGAAAAAGAGCAATATGTATATATAAATCAATGTAATAAAATATACATTGTTATATGCTATACGCCCTTGTTCAGCAGCCTGATGGCCTGACTGTGGAAGCTATCTCTGAGTCTATTTGTACGGCACTTGATACTGCGGTATCGCCTGCCTGACGGTAACAGTGACTACAGTTGGTGGCTGGGGTGGGCAATGTCTTTATGATTCGTTTGGCCTTGGCCATGCACTGCTGGTTGTATATATCCAGGAGGGAGGGGAGCTCACTTCCAACGATATACTGGGCCGTCCGCACCACCCTTTGAAGCACTCTGCGCTCGAGTGTGGTGCAGAGGAACTTGAAGCTGCTGACCCTCTCTACTGCAACACCGTCGATGGAGATAGGGCCGTGCTCTCCTCTCGGCTTCCTGTAGTCCACAATCAGCTCTTTGGTCTTCTTGAAGTTGTGGGCGAGGCTGTTCTCCTGGCACCACTGCTCCAGCGATCCAACCTCCTCCCTGTAGGCTTGTCGTCTCGTCGTCGCCGGCGATCAGGCCCATCACTGTCGTGTCGTCAGCAAACTTGATGATGACATTGGAGCTGTGCATAGCCATGCAGTCGTGGGTGTAGAGGGAGTAGAGGAGAGGGTTCAGCACGCATCCCTGGGGGGTTCCCGTGTTGAGGGTCAGTGGCTCTGAGGTGGTGCTGCCCATCCTCACCACCTGGCAGCGGTCCGACAGGAGGTCCAGTATCCAGCTGCACGTGGATGGGGGCACGCCTAGACCTCTAAGCTTGGTGTCGAGCTTGGCAGGAACTATCGTGTTGAACGCTGAGCTGTAGTCCACAAACAGCATTCGCACATAACAGTTCTTTCCCTCCAGGTGGGAAAGGGCAGTGTGGAGGGCCATGGCAATTGCATCGTCACGTTCACGTCGTAAAAAAAAAAAAAAGTATTTAGCTCTCCTGGGAGGGAGGTAGAGAAGTTCTCTACACAACTGGTTCTCCCTCTGAAGTTCGTTATCGTCTGTAACCCCTGCCACATACCCCTCGCGTTGACACCAAGCGTAGTGGCTCTTGAATTTCTCCTCCACTCTATCCTTGTACTCCCGCTTGGCAGTGACGATGGTCTTATGGAGGTCGTAACGGGCTCTCGTATATTCCTCCAAATTCCCGGAGCCAAAGGTGGCGTTACGTGCGTGGAGGGCAGCGTGAACATCGCCGTTAATCCACGGTTTCTGGTTGGGATATATCCGAACCGACTTGGTCGGAACAACGTCATCTATGCACTTCTTGATGAACCCGGTGACCGAGGATGCGTACTCGTTGATGTTATTGTCCAAGGCGACCCGGAAAGCGGAATGTCCCAGTCAGCACGATCAAAACAATCCTGCAGCATAGAGTCCGATTGGTCCAGCATTGGACCTCCCTCACAGCGATTGGTTGCTGCTTCAGTCTCTGCCTGTTCGCTGATAGCCCCATACAGTTCCTTCAGCGCTGTGTCCGTGTTGGCTTGTGGGGGAATGTAAACAGCGGTCACGGTTACCGCTGTAAACTCCAGAGGTCAGTCTGCGTGGCTCTGACCCTCACAGTGCCACCTGGTAGGAGCGAACTAAGCTTGTATAAACTATACTTAACCACTAAACTAAGCTAAATGAATCTAAGAAACTAAGCTTAACTAAACTAAGCTACTATAAACTAAACTCAGCTAAGATGCACTAAGCTGAGAACAAAACCAACCAAATATAAACCTAGCCTCCCTAAACTAGAGATACGCTAAGCGTAACCAAATGACGCTCAGCGTAACTCAACCCAACTCAACTCAACTGAACAGTACTAAGCCTTTTTGTTTGCGTGGTTATACTGTATGTATTGGTCTGTATATCCCTGTATCTCCCTGTATATGTATATCCCTGTATCTCCCTGTATCTCCCTGTATCTCCCTGTATCTCCCTGTATATGTATATCCCTGTATATCCCTGTATCTCCCTGTATCTCCCTGTATATCCCTGTATATCCCTGTATATCCCTGTATCTCCCTGTATCTCCCTGCATCTCCCTGTATCTCCCTGTATCTCCCTGTATCTCCTGTATCCCTGTATCTCCCTGTATCACCCTGTATATGATCCCTGTAATGTATCCCTGTATATGTATCCCTGTATCTCCCTGTATCTCTCTGTATCTCCCTGTATATGTATCTCCCTGTATCTCCCTGTATCTCCCTGTATCACCCTGTATATGTATATCCCTGTATATGTATATCCCTGTATATGTATATCCCTGTATCTCCCTGTATCTCCCTGTATCTCCATGAATAGAATGAAGCCCGGGGACTCGGTAGAGGATGGTAGAGGGCGGAGGGGAATCTGTTTTTAAATAAAATGATGGCATCCACAGAACACCGTCTTTAACTGTGGTGGAGCACAAACCAAGCCCCGCCCCCCGTGGTTCTGCTGCTCTATAGGAAGAAGGAGTGTGTATATAATAGGTCTCATCGGGTCCTTATGGGCAGTGGAGCGCACGTCTTAGCGTCACATTCCATTTATTCATCTGCTTATTCATTCCACTGCTGAGGGCAGATATCAAAGCCCACTGGCTTTGACTGGTCGCCAAACTTCCCCAGCCATGAACCGTCAAACTAATTGTGTTTTTTGTGCACGAATGCGTATGTGTGTGTGTGTGTGTGTGCGTTTGTGTGCGTGTGTGTGTGCGTGTGTTTGTGTATGTGCGTGTGTGTGTGTTTATGTGCTTCTGTTTGTGTTCTGTTCTGTGTGTGTGTGCGTGTGTGTGTTTTTGTGTGTGTTTGTGTATGTGTGTGTGTGTGTGTGTGTGTGTGTGTACGTACGTATGTGTGTGTGTGTGTCTGTGCTTCTGTCCGTGTTCTGTTCTGTGTGTGTGTGCGTGTGTGTGTTTTTGTGTGTGTGCGTTTGTGTGCTGGTGTGTGTGTGTGTGCGTGTGCGCGTGCGTATGCGCGTGTGCACGTGTATCTACCCGATACACGTATGCTGTTTGTGCCTGGAAGCTGCTTTATTTACAGTTAACAGTTAACATTAACAGTTTCTAATTTTAGCCGTGTGAATGCAGTCATATGATTGAAGTCATATGATTACAAATATACCATGTCAAACCAATGAGAGATTACATTCACATGTGATCCCTTAGCTTATTTTAACCAAGGGGTACAATATGTTTCATACCATTAATGTTTTAGTGGTTACACCAATCTTGTATTATTTCACTGGGATTGCTTTAATTTCTGCGTGTCTGATCCAAAACACGGCGCTCGCTTCTCGGCCGAGCGCGAGGACATGCGTCTCCTGTTGGCTACTGTTTGGCCTAACGTCAGAGTGTGTGTGTGTGTGTGTATGTGTGTGTGTGTGTGTGTGTGTGTGTGTGTGTGTGTGTGTGTTTGTGTGTGTGTGTGTGTGTGTGTGTGTGTCTACGTGAGGTTCGGTTCCACACTCTCTGTCTCAGAGCTATTAGGACTGGAATGAGTTTGCGTGGCTCAACAGAGCAGCAACAGATGAACACCTCCCCCCCCCCGGGCTCACAGTTCCTGCAGTCTGTATTCAGCTGAGCCCCGGGCGTCGGGGGGGCTGGAATTGGGGGTTCCTTACAAGACAAACACACAAAGCCAAAGCCCCGGATGGTTAGAGGGAAGAGGATGCACAGCATATCGTCATTTGGGGATGAGCAATCCGCACAAATCGTTTTTTTTTGTCGCTTTCCAGCGCTATGATTGGAAAACGAGGCGATGGTGCGCCCCTCTCTCTCTCTCTCTCTCTCTCTCTCTCTCTCTCTCTCTCTCTCTCTCTCTCTCTCTCTCTCTCTCTCTCTCTCTCTCTCTCTCTCTCTTCTGCTAAGCCCGGTCTCTCTCTCTCTCTCTCTCTCTCTCTCTCTCTCTCTCTCTCTCTCTCTCTCTCTCTCTCTCTCTCTCTCTCTCTCTCTCTCTCTCTCTCTCTCTCTCTCTCTCTCTCTCTCTCTCCCTCTCCCCCACTAGTTGATCCGGAGCAGGGAGGTGGATGGTGGAGGGTGCCATCAGGCGGTAGTACCATCTACCCTTCTTATGAAAGGAGCACTGAGCACACATGTGTCTGTCACATGACAATCATCCCCCGGGGAAGACCATCGAGTCGCCCATCCAGAGGAAGAAATGGTCGCCCGAGTCTGTGCTCCTGAGCACAGTAATTTGCAATTAATTTGTTCCGAGTCTTATAACAAAAATTCAAAAGAGAGACACGGCCAGAGAGAGAATTAAAGAGGGTGAGGTGATGAGGTGATGAGGTGATGAGGTGATGAGATGATGAGGTGATGAGGTGATGAGGTGATGAGGTGATGAGGTGGTGAGGTGATGAGGTGATGGGGTTTTAGACGGATGGGCCAGACATTAGTCTGTCTCAAAGAGCGCCGGCGTGCAGCGACTGAGTTGACAGGTAGTCTCCATGGGAACATGAAATATTTACGGGACGCAGGGTAGTCTGTTGACATGCAGGCCGCCTGCTGCTCCCATTTGCGTTCATTAATATTAAGAGGGTTCTGTCTGTCTCTCTCTCCCTTTATTTGAGCAGATCTCCCTGACATGCTGTGCCCTTCTTCTTCTCTCTGCTTATTGACCTTCATCACCATATTTCACTTGCTGTTGTACAGTGTGTTCACACACACACACACACACACACACACACACACACACACACACACACACACACACACACACACACACACACACACACACACACACACACACACATTAGACACAGAAGCACAGAAGCACAGAAGCCGTCGCTTACATTTCTGACTGGGGGTCTGTATCGGACTAACACCCACTGACAGTAATGAATTAATTAGTGGAAAGCCAATGGGAACAGAGATAAAGACAGTAATTGACACAGGCGAGGGGAACTGGTAGATGTGATGGACCGAGCCCCGAAGAGACGGGAAGTTTTTTTAGTTAGCATTTGAATAATTAAGTAGCCAATCCATGCAGCTGAGTGGTCACAGAGACCCTTTGACAGGCCGGGAGTCAAAGTGGGACCACGCTGTAGTTCCGTAGAAGCTGGATTTTTGTTGTGTGCGTGTGAGTGTGTCACACAAACACACACACACACACACACACATATACACACACAAACACACACATACACACACACACACATATACACACACACACACACACACACACACACACACACACACACACACACACACACACACACACACACACACACACACACACACACACACACACACACATATATATACACACACACACACATACAGACACACACATCCAGGTGATGCCTTAAGGCGGACCTCTGAAAGTAAAATCAGTTTTGAGAAAAGCAGACCCACTTTGGCGGGAGTCTGCCGGGCTTTGTAGTAGATTATCCGTTGGTATTATTACATCCTTCTGTCCGTCTGTTGATCAGATCCTGTGGCACATATGTCTCTCCATCTGTTTGCCTCTCCCTCAATAGAACCCATTATTCTTCCAACTGTTTTTTCCTGTTCATTATTCTCTCGCTCTCTGTTGTAAAGTTATTAGTCCAAAAAGGAGACTTTCCTTCGCTTCATATTCCTCTCTGTATACTCCTGATGAAATGAAACAGGAAGCAGGGCGTGACTCCGCCCCTTTCGGTTTTTGGTTTCCTTCTCCCCCAGACTTTGTGCTGTGACATAGTCATCCCAGGTTACAGTTCTAAATCAGAACTAAATCATCATCGATTAATTGGCTGTACATAGTGTACAACTTTTACACTGCATATGTCAACATTACTTGAAAATGGTCCATTGAAGATAAATCACCACTCTAATCTCATCACGTAAATATTTATTATGAGCGATCATTTTATTTTATTTTTATTTTTTCAGCTAGAAATTAGCTGTTTGGCTTGGTATTCTGGAATAGCCATAATTTATTTTAAAATAAACTACAATACAGTAATTGAGCATTAATTAACATTAGTTAATGCCTTAATTAACATTGACATTAACAGTTTACTTTCATGGTCATGAAATCATTTCCTGATTGTGTTCATGTTTACTAAGGTAATGGTGTTCATGTTAAGGTATTCATTTATACATCATTTAATGGGGTTAATGAGAGAGAGAGAGAGAGAGAGAGAGAGAGAGAGAGAGAGAGAGAGAGAGAGAGAGAGAGAGAGAGTAAATACCTCTACCTGCGAATGAATATCAAGCAGGTGTGCCAATATTTATAAAAATGCTTATGATTCAAGATTCAATGTTTTATTTTTTTCACAATGGAATGCTTACTCCCCATTCCCTCCCACAGTTTTTTTTTTTTCTAGAATACTACTATAAATACTGTACACAATAAACATAACAATAAAATATCAATAAAGTGACTGATGGATGATATGTACATGCGACATTAGCACTAGCATTAGTACTGATCAAATACCCCTTTTATTTGTATTACCAGCAGGCACAGAGTGAGAGAGAGAGAGAGAGAGAGAGAGAGAGAGAGAGAGAGAGAGAGAGAGAGAGAGAGAGAGAGAGAGAGAGAGAGAGATGAGAGAGAGATTAGAAGCAAATATGACCATACAAGTCTACATGTTGTGTATATGTTTACGCAGCCATAAACCTACGGAGAGACACAACATTTAACCAGACATGTACTGTACCTACATGAGGACAGATACACGTGCTTCCATGAATACCCTCCCCTCCCCCCCAACACACACACACACACACACACACCCACACACACACACCCACACACACATGGGCTCTCTTCATGGATTCACGAACAACTTGTTGTTCTATATTTTCTTTAATCACAGCATTTAGCCACAAGCTGCGTCACAAGCTCCACTCTAAATGTCCGCTGAATCACAGCTGACAACAAGAGAGACCTTCAAGGGGCTTTTATTGTGAAAGGTCACGGTTTTGAAGAATACTTTGTGCTGCTACTATCCAAAAAAGACAGAAGGAAGAGTCTCGCCAGCCAAGGATAAACAAGTGGCTTCCAAAATAAAATAAGACAGTAGCACTGTACAAGTCAAGCCTCACATTCACCCATTCATACACCGACGGCGGAGTCAGCCATGCAAGGAGTCAGCCGGCACGTCAGGAGCAGTTAGGGTTAGGGTGTCTTCCTCAGGGACACCTCGACAGTTTTGCTAGGAGGAGGCGGGGGATCGAACCAGCGACCATCTGGTTGTGAGGCGACCGCTCTACCTCCTGAGATACTGCCGCCTCCCAGAAGGAATGAGGGTTTTTCTTTTTCTTTTTCATTTTTTTGGGGACAATCTTGTTGCTGATTATGTAGAAGACAGGAATAACAAGGATACAGGAGGCTGATTCATGGTGTGGACATTTAGGCTAGACACAAACAGTTGCTTATTGACACACACACACACACACACACACACATACACACACACAAACACACACACACACACACACAAACACATGAACACCCCCCCCCCCACACACACACACACACACACACACACATACACAAACACAAACACACACACACATACACACACACACACGCACACAATATATGCATATTTGTATGTATTGATATTATATATATATATATATGAAGTATAAAGCAGTGAGTGAAAATCTTAACGACAGACAGCAGTTATAAAAATAAGAAGAATAAGAATAGAATAAAAACAGAATAGAATAAAAGAAGTAAAAAAAAGACAAAACTGTATAAAGTTAAATATATAAAATAAAAAGGCAATTTATAAAATGCAATATATCGGCACAGAAAAAGAGCAATATGTATATATAAATCAATGTAATAAAATATACATTGTTATATGCTATACGCCCTTGTTCAGCAGCCTGATGGCCTGACTGTGGAAGCTATCTCTAAGCCTATTTGTACGACACTTGATACTGCGGTATCGCCTGCCTGACGGTAAAAGTGAGTACAGTTCGTGGCTTGGATGGGCAATGTCTTTATGATGCGTTTGGCCTTGGCCACGCACCGCTGGTTGTATATATCCAGGAGGGAGGGGAGCTCATCTCCAACGATATACTGGGCCGTCCGCACCACCCTTTGAAGCGCTCTGCGCTTGGATGCGGTGCAGTTCCCGTACCAGGCGGTAATACACCCTGTAAGAACACTCTTGATTGTGCCGGTGTAGAATGTTCTCAGGATGCGGGGGCCCATGCTGAATTTCCTCAGATGCCTGAAGAAATACAGGTGTTGTTGGGCCCTTTTCACCACGTGTGTAGTGTGCGTGGACCATATGAGGTCCTCGGAGATGTGCACGCCGAGGAACTTGAAGCCACTGACCCTCTCTACTGCAACACCGT
>CM051015.1:5521744-5541744 GCA_027704905.1 Muraenolepis orangiensis | reverse complement strand
CTCCGATACGCCGATACGTCTTTCCTTTCCGATATGTGACGCTGCGTTAATAATCCATATCTGACTGACAGGCTCGGATGTGATGGTACGTTGGTCTCCCAGAAGACATTGCATCGTCATCGCAGGACACTGTTCAAATGGTAACAAAAGGCTTACTCATCCCTGAAGCCGTAACCCCTGTAACCTTTAGGCCCGTTTGCATGCCTTTGAGTGACAAAAACGGAGTCTGGTAAGAACATCCTTAGGAGCCCTCGCCTCGCCCAGCTCAGAGAGCGCGCTAGCCGCCGCCGCGGTTCCTCGTCCAAAAATACCGCTGTGGATTACGGATGTAAGTGGCGTATTTGCTGCTGTGCTACGTTACTGTAAGGGATTCAAACAGAGTAGTTCTCGGTAATGATGATTCAGAGTCTCTCTCACCAACTCTCTCTCTCTCTCTCTCTCTCTCTCTCTCTCTCTCTCTCTCTCTCTCTCTCTCTCTCTCTCTCTCTCTCTCTCTCTCTCTCTCTCTCTCTCTCTCTCCCCCCCCTCACTTTGTTCTCTGTACTTATCTCGCTGAAACACCCCTTCTCCCAATTGCCGTGCTTTGTTTCCGCCCATCTGTCTTACCTGTCACCCACTTTATGGCCTCCCCTTACACTCTCTCCATCCCTCCATACCAGGACGGCGCTAGAGCAGCAATCCATGGTCACGGCACAGTAGCATCTGGCGGGTTACATTCACAGGTCTGTCTTTATCTGCGCAGTCAGGAGTCCTCCCCCCCCCTCTCAGCCCAATGGAGAGCCTTTGTTTTGGTCTTGTTTGTTCCGGTTACTTGCTCTGATGAGCGATTAAAGCCATGGAAGGTCTACCCAGACTACCGTTATGTCTTCCTGCGTTCCTTTCCAAGGTTTCCCTCCTCGATAGCGATGTTACTTTTCTTCTTTAACCCCTAAGGGGGTTAGGGTTGGGTATGTCATGAAAGGTGGCCTGTCAAGCACTATGAGACAGCGACTGTGATATATTAGTGCTAAACAAGTAGCGTTTGACTCGACCGGAGGACTCTGCACCGGTGGCGGGTTCGGGCCCACCGGTGTGTCCGTCTGCACATACCGTCGTCTTCCTCCTCCTGGGTTCACGACCCCCATTTACTGCCACCCCTTCTCCCCCCACCGCTGCTCCTGGTCTCTCCCCTATTGCCCTTTGCTTGCGTTTCCGACCTTCCGACCTTACTCTCCTCTCAGCTCCTCTCACCTCCTCTCTTACTCTCCTGGAGCCGCTCCCCTGCCCTCCCCTTGCCGCTTTGTTATCTCCCAATTTCAATAGGGAGCCTCTCTCCTTCCCTTGCCTCCTTGTTGGACCTCTCTGTTACCACTGTGCTGGTGAACTGTCTTTCCTTCTCCTGCCTACACATACTGCCCCCCCCCCCCCCCCCGGGGACTAGAAGGCATGTCAGCTGACCACTTCCCCTTATTGATCAGTGCGAGCCCACCGTACACCCGGGGGGAAAACACCCGTCAATATTGATCAGCAAAGCCACGGTGACTTGGCGACCAATGCCTCAAGATGTAGCAGTGCGGTAAGCTAGTAAGGTTGTAAGACGGCCCTGGGGGGGGGGGGGGGGGAGAGAGAGAGAGAGAGAGAGAGAGAGAGAGAGAGAGAGAGAGAGAGAGAGAGAGAGAGAGAGAGAGAGAGAGAGAGAGAGAGAGAGAGAGAGAGAGTGTTCCTGGCTTTCCATCACCTGCGGGCTCGCTGCTGCTGTTGTTGTGTGAGATGATGGATTTTTCTGTCAGGCCGGTCCACGCCGTACCTGACCGAACGCCAAAAAGCAAACGTTGCATTATGCACAACATGCAGCTCGCGGGCGCCGGGTTGCCATGGCGACCGTCTGACCACATGCACCAGATGTGGCGGTGGGTCGGTGGGAGCCGCTCCCGGCGCCGTCCGCAGAAGGACCGGGACGGCGTTATGCAACAGGCTGGCACACGCAGCAGGTCGGCAAACCAGGAGGCTCATTTACGCTACCGTATTGTAGGGTTGTGATTTTTCCTCTCTCACACACACACACACACACACACACACACACACACATAAACACACACACACAGACACACACACAAACAGCGTCTCTGGCGGTCTTCCACAACAATAAGAAGTAAACATAGCATTTTCAATGAAGTCAACACTTCAAACAGTGGAAGACATTGAGAAGGAGAATGTTTAGGATTTGTTTTGTAGGTTTTTGTATTTTTGTGTAGGTAACTCAGTATTTTAGAGGGAGCCCTGACAACAACAACAACAACAACAACAAACACTGGAACTGTTCTTACACATTTCTGGGAACCTTAACCCTTCCAGCGCCGCACCGATGAACCCAAACGTGACTCGGAGAGAGAATGAGAGCCCACTCTGCAGGAGATGGTGATAGCTCCACGGGAGGACCAGGTTCTGGGTGGGGGCCCGCGGCCGGTTGGTAGTGGATTCCATGGGGATCAATTTGGGGGGGGTTTATATCAAGAGGCCAGGCCCATATAGCCAGGCTCTCTCTCCATGGGAATTATACAGCCATATACTCTCTGGGCCGCCACCACACAGGGGCTCATGAATGATGAGCAGGGCATCTCCGTATTGGGCCCCTGGACGGCCCTCTGAGGGCTGGGGGGAGGGGGGGGGGTCATGCCCTTACCAGATGGGGAGGAGGAGGGGTGCCTTTCATTGCTCATTGTTCCCTCTCTCATGATGGTCGAAGAAATTATGAAAATAGTGATGTGTGAGATATGATGACAGATTGAAGATGGATTTGCATTCTGAGGTCTTCAGAATGTGATGTCTCCGTTTGACACACACTTACAGGCGCACGCACACACACACACACACACACACACACAGAAACACAAAGGTAGCATTATCCACTCACCACACGTGTGTGGTGAGTGGAGAGAGAGAGGGAGGGAGAGAGAGAGGGGAGAGACGCTCAGAGCGGGTCAGACGGCTGGGAGGGAGAGAGAGAGGGGAGAGACGCTCAGAGCGGGTCAGACGCTGGGGAGGGAGAGAGAGAGGGGAGAGACGCTCAGAGCGGGTCAGACGCTGGGGAGGGAGAGAGAGAGGGGAGAGACGCTCAGAGCGGGTCAGACGGCAGGGAAGGAGAGAGAGAGGGGAGAGACGCTCAGAGAGGGTCAGACGGACAGGGAGGGAGAGAGAGAGGGGAGAGACGCTCAGAGCGGGTCAGACGCTGGGAAGGAGAGAGAGAGGGGAGAGACGCTCAGAGAGGGTCAGACGGACAGGGAGGGAGAGAGAGAGGGGAGAGACGCTCAGAGCGGGTCAGACGCTGGGGAAGGAGAGGACATGGAGTACGACTCAGAGTCCGACACCTCATCGATGGCCGGGAGCTCCCAGAAGAGGAGTACAGATCTATACACCCTTGAGGAAAAAAAACATTCCATCGGTTAAGGACTATTTTCGTGAAGAGAAATTCATACGCTCTGTTAACACATTGAAAAATACAGTCGGTTTTGATGTGTTGGACAAACGAAGAAAAAGCACATCACAGTTTTAAGAAAAGCAACAAAAGACGAAGCTGGTAAAAAACTAAGCGGTCCTGATCATGCAACGCAGGGTGTTTAGTAACTGTCCTTTCTCTCTCTCTCTCTCTCTCTCTCTCTCTCTCTCTCTCTCTCTCTCTCTCTCTCTCTCTCTCTCTCTCCTCTCTCTCTCTCTACTCTCTCTCTCTCCTCTCTCTCTCTCTCTCTCTCTCTCTCTCTCTCTCTCAATGGATTCCATCAACATCGGAAACCTTAAACATAAATGGTGGGAGGGATAGATTAAAAAGGGCATTGATATCTGAGGTAGCTGCACAAAAGCATTTAGATGTGATCTTCCTACGGGAAACACACACTACCTCAGCTGACGACAGGGATTGGGGCTTATGGTGGGAGGGCGCGCAGGTCTTAAGCCACGGGTCCAACTTCAGTGCAGGAGTCGCCGTCCTTTTCAGATCAGCGGCGAATGCCACCATTTTATCTTCAGATGAAGTGGTGAAGGGACGGCTGCTCATAGTCAGGGCAGAGATAGACTCCACGGTGGTCTGTCTCATTAACATCTATGCCCCCAATCAGGGAAATGAAAGAGATTATCATTGGTGGGAATTTCAATTGCACGGTGCATTTCACATTGGACAGGACAAGTCAGGAACCACACCCACAGTCATCTGCTAGTTTGAATAATATAATCACAAATACAGACCTTATAGACACGTGGAGGGTTAAACATCCAAAAGCAAGACAACACACAGAGGGTTAATAGCAACAGGGTGAGTGCTGCACGTCTCGATAGAATTTATGTAGCACAGTGTCTCAGCTCACGACTGGTTGACAGCAAAATCATCCCAGTTGGCTTCACAGACCATCACCTAGTCACTGCAGCTATCATCATTTCCCCGGGGGTCAGGGTAAGGTCACACTGGTGTTTTAATAACTAATTACTGAGGGATAAAACATTTTGCCGGAGCTTTGGGCGCTTCTGGCAGATGTGGGGAATTAGAGTTTGGTTCCTTCATGATGTGGTGGGAGGTGGGTAAGGCACAAATGAGGGTGTTTTGTCAGCAGTATACCTCACACTCCACCTCCAAACTGAAAGCAGCAGTGGAATACCTCGAGACCAGCATAAAGGACTTAGAGCTGGGTTTACAGAGAGAGACTCTAACCCCTCTGCTGGTCGGCTGCTGCAGAAGAAGAGGTTGGAGCTAAGCTCCTTCCTGCAGGAGAGAATAAAGGGAGCTCTGGTCAGGTCTCGCTTCCTGGTGTTAAAGGAGATGGATGCCCCAACCCCCTTCTTCTTCAACCCGGAGAGATCGGTGGCGCAGAGGAAGCAGATGAGCTGCCTGAAGCTCCCGGGAGGAAGAGTCACCAGCAGTCCGGGGGAGATGAGGAACCACGCCATGGATTTATACGCCGACCTCTTTGGGGGAGAGCAGTGCAGCATCGAGGGCCGTGAGGAGCTCCTGGAGGGTCTTCCCCAGCTCAGCCTGGAGGAGAAAGCTGCTCTGGACCTCGAGGACCTGGACCTGCTCTGGACTGGGCCAGAGGGAGGGAGCAGGTGGTTCCTAGCCTGCCTGGAGGCCTTCAGTGGGAAAAAGAGGGACTAAAGGTGTTGGGAGTTTTTTTGGGCACCGAGGCTTTTAAGGCTAAAACTGGGAGGGAGTAAAGGAGAAGGTGTGTGCTTGGTTGTCCAAATGGAAATGGTTGCTTCCTCAGATGTCCTACAGGGGAAGAGTTCTGGTCGCTAATACTTTGGTTGCCTCGACCCTTTGGCACAGACTGATGGCCTGACTGATGGCCCTGATGGAAGACATCCAGCGATAGATTGTGGACTTTTTCTGGTCGGGTCGGCACTGGGTCTGCGCAGCGGCCCTCTACCTGCCGCTAGCTGAGGGAGGGAAAGGACTGATCAACATCCAGTCCAAGATCGCCTCCTTCCGTCTGCGGACATGTGCCAGTCAGAGCAATCAAAACAATCCTGCAGCATAGAGTCCGATTGGTCCGATCAGCATTGGACCTCCCACACAGTGATTGGTTGCTGCTTCAGTCTCTGCCTATAGGCGGGGAGTAGCTGGATAGAGCGGTGGTCTGATTTGCCGAACGGTGGGCGGAGGAGGGCCTTGTAGCCATCAGGGAAGGGGGTGTAGTAGTGGTCGAGGATCCGCTTACCCTGTGTGTTGCTCGTTATGTGTTGAAAGATTTGAGGGGATGTACATGACTTTGGTTGCACCAAGATCTATTTATCATGAGACATACCCCCCCTCCGCGATCTTTACCGGAGAGAGCCTTTGTTCTGTCCGCCCGGTGGACGGAAACCCCCTCCGGCATCCATGTCTCCGTAAGGCAGATGATACAGATGATATAGGTCACCTCATGAAGGCAAAGGCAACATCTCTCGAGGCCCTTGGGAGAAGAAGCAACACCTCGTTCATCAGGATTTTGGATCAGGTGGTGAAAGAGGTCTGTGCTGCCCTGCCAGAGTCCCTGAGGGCCTTTGCAGAGGACGCCGACCTGTGTGGGCAGTGGATGGAGGACGGTGACTACAGCTTCCCCTCTCTGCAGGTCACGCCAGCGGTAGGGGACTGGCATTGAGGACCCCCCACCTGGGCATGTTTCAGGCTTGTGGGAAAAAGGAAACCTACAATCTGTGCGTAAAGGTTCTGAATCTCGGGTCTCTGGCGGGGGTCAAGGAGTCGAGGTGGGCCGAGTTCCTGGGTCCAGACTCTTCCCCGAAAGGCAGCTGGCGGTGCCTGTACAAGCGATAGCCACAAATAGGTACCGAGCGCACCTTGATCCAGAGCTGGGGGAGGGGTGTATTTTTTGTTCAGAGGTTGAGACCTTGGAGCATTTGTTTATCTAGTGTCCTCGGCTGTCAGCCTTGTTCATACTCCTCAAAAGCTGGTTTCAGGGCCTTGGAGAGGAGTTTTATTTTTGTTTTTTTCTTCTTTGGCATCAAAATACAAAAATATTGTTAAGAAGAAAGGTGTTCACACCCTTTTGAACTTTCTATTGGCTATCTGGCTGACCCGCATGAACCCAGTGCAGGGCGTGGGGAGCGTGGCTCTGCTGCCGGTGCTGCGGGGGCTTCTGAGAGCCAGGCTGAGGGTGGAGTACACCTACTACCACCTGATGGACAACATACAGGCCTTCAGCCGCATGTGGGCTGTGGGGGGGGTGCTTGTGCTCTGTGGGGGTGGGGGGGGGGGGGGGGGGGGGTGTGGTGAGCTGAGACTCCATAAATGAGTGCTGTGTTTGTGATTGTTTTTTATTGTTCATTATTTGAAGCATTGAATCCCTCCTGTGTCCTCTCCCTCTCCTCTCCTCTCCTCCCTCTCCTCTCCTCTCCTCTCCTTCCTCTCCTCTCCTCTCCTCTCCTCTCCTCTCCTCTCCTCTCCTCTCCTCTCCCTCTCCTCTCCTCTCCTCCCTCTCCTCTCCTCCCTCCTCTCCTCCCCCTCTCCCCTCTCCCTCTCTCCCTCTCCTCTCCTCTCCTCCTCTCCTCCCCTTTTGTTCTTTAGTAACATGTCACGTACATGAAACTATTTTTGGAGCACAAAATTGAATTCTCACCATGGTGTTTGTTTGGTACAACTGGTTTGTGTGTGTGTGTGTGTGTGTGTGTGTGTGTGTGTGTGTGGTGTGTGTGTGTGTGTGTGGTGTGTGTGTGTGTGTGTGTGTGTGTGTGTGTGTGTGGGTGTGTGGTGTGTGTGTGTGTGTGTGTGTGTCGCGCGCGCGTGCGTGTCCTGTTTGACTATGACTCTTGGCCACAGTAAGCCAGATCCTGTACTACTACTCCACTACTACAGGGGGAAGGATGCAGCTATGTGTGCAGATTGTCACTTTGCTTTTGTTTGTGGTGCAGATGTTCAGACTCAGAAAACCCCTGCATCCTTGGGGTTGCTCTGTTATGATTGATGAGAACCAAGATTGTGTACATTATTCATTGTGTCTGTGTGTGTGTGTGTGTGTTGACCTCGCGTAGGATCTGAGCCACTAAATGGTAACTCCTCCCATCCATAAAGATGATCCTAAGGTGGAGGCCGTCCGCCTCGGGCGACAAATCAAGGTCGATGATTCAGGTCATGAAGCGACCGCCATTAGTATGCATCAAGCGCTGTGGGGGCCTCCTCTGAAGCGCCTCCACCTCCTTGCTCTGTGATTGCCACCACCATGGCGGTTACGGTCTGCCCAGCTCGGATGGACGGACGGATGAATTAATTTCCAATGCATTGAATCAACACAGCAAAGAGATGCGATCGTTTAGCTTTGACTGTCTCTCAGTGTGAAACTGTATTGCTTGTTAGAGAGAGAGCAAGAAGAGATAGCAAGAGGAGGAGAGAGTAAGGAGAGAGCAAGAGGAGAGAGAGTAGAGGAGAGAGTGAGAGGAGAGGAGAGGAGAGGAGAGAATGAGAGGAGAGGAGAGGGAGAGTGAGAGGAGAGAGTAGAGGAGAGAGAGAGGAGAGAGAGTAGAGGAGAGAGAGGAGAGGAGAGGAGAGGAGAGGAGGAGAGGAGAGGAGAGGAGAGGAGAGGAGAGGAGAGGAGAGGAGAGGAGAGGAGAGGAGAGGAGAGAGAGGAGAGGAGAGGAGAGGAGAGGAGAGGAGAGGAGAGGCAGAGGAGAGAGACAGAGACAGAGACAGAGAATGTGATTACATTGTTTTTTATAACTGGCCACCTCCTGTAGCTAGCCTGGCGTTGCTGTCTCCCAAGACGAGATTAGTTGAAATAATGGAGGCTGGAATTTGAAGGCTAAAGCCACAGGGAGGACGGGACGTATGGTGGAATAAAGAACTAAGACAGAAAGTCATTTGAAACTCTCACCGGGGAAAAACAAGGTTGACAAAAGCTAGGTTACTTGATTATTTTTTTCCCCTTTGTGTGACAGCCATCCGTCAGACTGTCCCTTCAAACTGTCCCTCCATTCATTCTGTCTTTCTTTCTTTCTTTCCTCCTTTCCTTCCTTTCCTTCTTTCTTCCTTTCTTTCCTTCCTTTCCTTCTTTCTTTCCTTCTTTCTTTACTTCTTTCTTTAATTCATCCTTTTTTTCTCATATTATTATATGCACGATCAAGGGATTTTCCTCATTTAGTTATTTGGCAAAAGGCAATGTTGTACGTGAGAATGATATGATGAGACACACACACGCGCACACACGTGCACGCACACACGTGCACACACCCGCATGCACGCACGCACACATACACACGCAATCACAAATACTGACTAAGAGTATAGTATAGTGTTCTTTATAGTATATAAGTATATAGGATAGTAGATAGTATATAGTGTTGTTTATAGTATAGTATTGTGTAGTATAGTATAGTATTGCAAAGTATAGATAGTAGATAGTATACAGTGTTGTTTATAGTATAGTATTGTGTAGTATAGTATAGTATTGCAAAGTATAGCTAGTAGATAGTAGAAAGTGTTGTTTATAGTCAAGTAATGTGTAGTATAGTATAGTATTGTGTAGTATAGATAGTAGATAGTATACAGTGTTGTTTATAGTATAGTATACTATATATATATATAGTATAGGAGTGAATGGTGAATAAGTATTCCATTGCACTTGTTGCAAGCTGACTTAAACGCATTGCTCTTTAGTTTTGTGTATTAATCTATTCACTGGGGCAGAGTGACGCCTGAACCCCAGCCCACAGCCACGTCACCGCCTCCAGCCGGGTGACGGGGGCCAGGAGCCTGATGGCGTGTACAGTAAGAGCAGCCGGGTGACGGGGGCCAGGAGCCTGATGGCGTGTACAGTAAGAGCAGCCGGGTGACGGGGGCCAGGAGCCTGATGGCGTGTACAGTAAGAGCAAAGAGCTTTTCACCCAACACGCTTGTCATTTGGTCCTCTTATAGGAGCGCAGCGAGAGTGACGTCAACAGCTTGTTGACATCACTCTCACATGACTAGACAATCCCATAGTCGCATCATTATAAAACGCTTCGGCTGTTGCGTGTCGGGGGTCAGAGCCAGGAGAGGTGTGAGACCTCACCTCGGTGTACAGCCAGAGGGGGTTGATGCATCCATGGATGGAATGACGGACGGACAGACAGACAAGGGGACAGACAGACAGACAAGGGGACGGACGGACAGACAAGGGGACGGACGGACAGACAAGGGGACGGACGGACAGACAAGGGGACGGACGGACAGACAAGGGGACGGACAGACGGACTGACGGGCGGGCGGTACCGGCGCTCAGGGAGGCGGAGCCTCGTTGGCCCGGCGGAAGCTGAAAGGCCATTCAGGACAAGGTCTTCATTTCCACGAGTCCTCCGCAAAGCGCCGCGGCTTCAGGTCCGTCCTCCTGACGGAAACGGAGACACGTGGGTGACCACGGTCACAGTCCCCCGTCTCTTTCTGTCCCCGTCCGTCCTGACTGTCGGGGGGACTCGTTGGCTTGTGGCGGCGATATTCGACAGAGGGGGTCTATTTGTGATGTTTGTGTGAAATGAGACACGTTCAGAAGGTGTAATTACAGCACAATGGGACATTAAGGGAGGGAGGGAGTGAGGGAGGGAGGGAAGGTCGGTGGGAGACAGATCTAGTCAAGTCCCCCGCTTATAAATACACCAAAAGACCTGCCCCCACCCCAACCACCCCCTTGCCAGCTCGCCATACATGACTTATATATATCCCCCCCGCCCCTGTGTGTGTGTGTGTGTGTGTGTGTGTGTGTGTGTGTGTGTGTGTGTGTGTGTGTGTGTGTGTGTGTGTGTGTGTGTGTTGTGTGTGTGTGTGTGTGTGTGTGTGTGTGTGTGTGTGTGTGTGTGTGTGTGTGTGTGTGTGTGTGTGCACATCTCTCCCAGCAGGCCAGCAGAAAAGAAAGCAGCAGGTGTGTTTCACACCTTCCTCCACCCTATCTCCCTCAGTCTCCCTCAGTCTCCCCCTCCCTCAGAAGCCTGAGCAAGTGCCAATGAGACTTTCTCACGTGTTGCTTCTTACACCTCTCTCTCTCTCTCTCTCTCGCTCTCTCTCTCTCTCTCTCTCTCTCTCTCTCTCTCTCTCTCTCTCTCTCTCTCCTCTCTCTCTCTCTCTCTCTCTCTCTCTCTCTCTCTCTCTCTCCCTCTGTATGTGTGTGTGCATCTCTCTCTCTCTCTCTCTCTCTCTCTCTCTCTCTCTCTCTCTCTCCTCTCTCTCTCTCTCTCTCTCTCTCTCTCTCTCTCTCTCTCTCTCTCTCTCTCTCTCTCTCCCTCTCCCTCTCTCTCTCTCTCTCTCCCCGTCTCTCTCTCTCTCTCCCTCTGTATGTGTGTGTGCATCTCTCTCTCTCTCTCTCTCTCTCTCTCTCTCTCTCTCTCTCTCTCTCTCTCTCTCTCTCTCTCTCTCTCTCTCCTCTCCCTCTCCTCTCTCCCTCTCTCTCTCCTCTCTCTCCCTCTCCCTCTCTCTCTGTCTGTCTCTCTCTCTCTCTCTCTCTCTCTCTCTCTCTCTCTCTCTCTCTCTCTCTCTCCTCTGTATGTGTCTGTGTGTGCATCTCTCTCTCTCTCTCTCTCTCTCTCTCTCTCTCTCTCTCTCTCTCTCTCTCTCTCTCTCTCTCTCTCTCTCTCTCTCTCTCTCCCTCTGTATGTGTGTGTGTGTGCATCTCTCTCTCTCTCTCTCTCTCTCTCTCTCTCTCTCTCTCTCTCTCTCTCTCTCTCTCTCTCTCTCTCTCTCTCTCTCTCTCTCTCTGTATTATGTCGGTATGACATAATTAATATTAATAATATTAATAATAATTATGAGGAGAGGCTTTCGAATGAATTATTCATGCATGTATTCGGATTCTACTTCTCCGCACACACACACACACACACACACACACACACACACACACACACACACACACACACACACACACACACACACACACACACACACACACACACACACACACACACACACACATCACACAGCTACCAGAGTGAGCCACATGCTCAGGGCTCCTTCATACCATGAAGAAATATTTGATGACAGCAGCTCAGTTTCCCGTTGTTGTGTTGTTGTTGTTGACATTCCAGGCCTGTTCCGTACATCCTGTCACCAGGGGGTCGTTTGGTAGGACCCAGAACGCAGACCAAGACCCAGTGAGGCAATAACGTGAAGCTTTATTAAAGCAAACAACCAAAGAGAGTGATCGGGGACAGGCCAGGGGTCTGGAAACCGGGAAGTCGGATCAGCGTAGTACCGACAGGTAGTAGACAGGCGCGTGGTCCGGGACGGGAGAGGGGTCTGGGTACCGGGAGGTTGAGTAGCGGAGTACGGACAGGGAGTAGACAGGCGCGTGGTCCGGGACGGGAGAGGGGTCTGGAAACCAGGAAGTCGGATCAGCGTAGTACCGGCAGGTAGTAGACAGGCGCGTGGTCCGGGACGGTAGAGGGGTCTGGGTACCGGGAGGTTGGAGTAGCGGCAGGTATTAGACCGGCGAGTGACGCGGGACAGGCGAGGGGTCTGGATACCGGGACATCGGCGTAATGATTCCGTCCAGAGAGTACAAAGTACACAGTAGTACGACCGAGCCCCGAAGTAACGGGACGCCAGGGTATATGTACCCCCAGGTGCGGTGATTATCAAAATCACTCTCGGCAATTGCCGACAGGTGTGTGTGTGCGCCGCCAAAGCCCGCATCATGTTGGTGTCTCTCTCCCCTCTCTCTCTCTCTCTCTCTCTCTCTCTCTCTCTCAATATCTCCCTCGCATCTTTCTCTCTCCCTCTCCCTCTTGCTTCACCTTCTCTCTCTCTCTCTCTCTCTCTCTCTCTCTCTCTCTCTCTCTCTCTCTCTCTCTCTCTCTCTCTCTCTCTCTCTCTCTCTCTCTCTCTCTCTCTCTCTCTCTCTCTCTCTCAGTGTCTGCCTGCCTCTCTTTCGTAACATTTTCATTAGCTCTGCTCTGCTTCGCTCCGTCTCTCCTAATTGTGTTATTCATCAGAGAATTACAGCAGGAAGTCTCCGCCGCGTGTCCGATGAATGTGTCACGGTCCTCTGCTTCCAAAACGTGCGGCGGCTCCTTCTGAAGAGAGCCGCCATCTCTTTAAAGGGATTCTAATGATGTTATCGTCGTAGCTTATCGAGGTGTTCAACATTATTCATAGATTTGTTTTCCATGTGCAACAAGTACAATGGAATGCTTACGCCCCACTCGCTCCCGCAGTAGAACAGTAGAAGTTAAAATTCACAATAATGAATTAATATACACTTTTTGGACTCTTTCTGTGATATGTTACGGTTATTTTACACTTTTAGATCCTGTTGTCCGTCACGTCGAGGTTTACCAGCCACCAGCCAGCTTCCCGACAGACTGATTCAGTGCTCTCATAACACTCCTTCCACAAACAACACCTCGCCTGGGTGTGTGTGTGTGTGTGTGTGTGTGTGTGTGTGTTTGTGTGTGTTCATGTGTGTGTGTGTGTTCCTGTGTGTGTGTGTGTGTGTGTATGTGTGTGTATGTGTGTGTTCCTGTGTGTTCCTGTGTGTGTGTGTGTGTGTGTGTGTGTGTGTGTGTGTGTGTGTGTGTGTGTGTGTGTGTGTGTGTGTGTGTGTGTTTGTGTGTGTTCATGTGTGTGTGTGTGTTCCTGTGTGTGTGTGTGTGTGTGTGTGTGTGTGTGTGTGTGTGTGTATGTGTTCTGTGTGTGTTTGTGTGCGTGTGTGTGTGTGTGTGTGTGTGTGTGTGTGTGTATGTGTGTGTTCCTGTGTGTTCCTGTGTGTGTGTGTGTGTGTGTGTGTGTGTGTGTGTGTGTATGTGTGTGTTCCTGTGTGTTCCTGTGTGTGTGTGTGTCTGTGTGTGTGTGTGTGTGTGTGTGTGTCTGTGTCTGTGTGTGTGTGTGTGTGTGCGTGCGTGAGAGCAGAAATTATTCAGCAACAGGATAATACGATCACCCAATGAAAACTCAAATGGAAGTGGAAAACAAATAACACAAATAAATTGAGTCATATATATATTTTGTCTCGAGATAATCCAATCATTTCGTCATTAAAAGAACATTTAAGCGCCGAGGATTATTATGGAGGCAGAACAGTGCCGATGACTCGCAGGTCCAAGAGAGACCACGTTGCTCCCGGCGCCGACGACAGGGGCCGGTAGGCCGCTGTGGTTACCGTGGAGACGGTGGCTTGAGCGGTCCGCCTCCCTTTTACAGCCGGACCGCTTCCTAACGAGCTATTAATGGAACGATGAGGAGAGTGCAAAGCGATAGTGGAGGAAATCGTTTTTTCTTGTTTCAGCCCGGACGCCTGAAACCCCAGGAACACAGGCCAGACATTGGACTGCCCCTGGCGCGAGGGTAGCAATTGTATAATCTTATGGACCCATGGCCATGATTATGCAAAAGCACACACACACACACACACACACAGACAGACACACACAGCATGGTCAGGCCGGTGGTATGAAGATCAGTGATTTCAAGTTGCAAAGAGAGAATAAAGAGGGTGTTGATTTGCTATGATCAGTGGCTTCCATATCACTGATATAGTCTGTGGTTCATCTCAAAATAATCCCTAACAAATGTGGATTTACTGAAGTGCCTTTCCAGGGTGTGACTGTATGTACATGCACACATAGTGTGTGAGTGTGAGATAGAGAGAGGGAGAGAGAGAGTGGTAGAGGGATGAGAGAGAGGGAGAGAGAGAGAGAGTGATGAGAGAGAGGGAGAAAGGGGTGAGAGAGAGAGAGAGTGATGAGAGAGAGGGAGAGAAGTGAGAGAGGAGTGAGAGAGAGAGAGTGATGAGAGAGAGGGAGAGAGGTGAGAGAGGAGTGAGAGAGAGAGAGTGATGAGAGAGAGGGAGAGAGGTGAGAGAGGAGTGAGAGAGAGAGAGTGATGAGAGAGAGGGAGAGAGGTGAGAGAGGAGTGAGAGAGAGTGATGAGAGAGAGGGAGAGAGGGGTGAGAGAGAGAGAGTGATGAGAGAGAGGGAGAGAGGGGTGAGAGAGAGAGAGTGATGAGAGAGAGGGAGAGAGGGGTGAGAGAGAGAGAGAGTGATGAGAGAGAGGGAGAGAGGTGAGAGAGGGGTGAGAGAGAGAGTGATGAGAGAGAGGTGAAAGCGGTGAGAGAGGAGTGAGAGAGCGAGAGAGAGAGAGAGAGAGAGGGATGATAGGGGGAATGGATGAGAGAGAGGGATAAGAGAGGGAGACGGGTGAGGGAGGGAGAAGGATGAGAGAGAGGAATGAGAGAGAGATAGGGAGAGTAATGAGAGAGACAGAGGGAGAGGAATGAGAGAGAGAGAGAGTAATGAGAGAGACAGATGGATGAGAGAGGAAAGAGAGAGAGAGTAATGAGAGAGACAGAGGGATGAGAGAGGAAAGAGAGAGAGAGTAATGAGAGAGACAGAGGGATGAGAGAGGAAAGAGAGAGAGAGTAATGAGAGAGACAGAGGGATGGGGTAAAGGTGCATGGCTGGCATTCAACACGGGCAATTAAACGTCAGTAGCGTTCACTGACATACTGTCTCATCTGCAATCGGTATGGAAACAGTGCTGAATGTAGGGCTGGCTCTCAAAGCCATTACAGCGCTGTAACACAAAGCCCATAGAGCCCATATGAAGCACTCATTCAAACCTGCAAATGGACCTCGTTCCTTTTAACTGTAATCCTGCTGATCATCACAGTCTGTCATTATCTGAATTACCACGAACCATAATGTACAAATGTCTTTAATAAACCGCAAGGGAACAGAAACACGCCTCATGTTAATTCAGCTTGGTGGCGTCTGATTCCAATTTCCCACATTCTGCTCTTGGTAATTTGTAACCAGGGCGTATACGTTATTAAACCCTGATGGGTGCTTAAAGCTGCTGGAAAACGGATGACACAATAGCCATCTCCCCCCCCCCCCGCCCCCCGGCCTGGTGGTCCGACAGAGGAATTAAACTCGGTTGCCACTTTGCCGCACTTTGCTGCCTCTCGCGAGGAAAGGACCACGAGTGATTCCGTTCATTTTGTTTTCCTGTGACCATCCGGTCCATCCAGTGCAGAGAGAGGGCTGGGAGGGAGGGAGGGAGGATGAGAGCCCAGGGGAAGAGGAACTCAGGTGTTATTGCCACAGTAGGGTTAGAATCACAATCACACTCAGAAGGCCTTTATTCATTAAGCACAAATGAAAAAAAAGAAGAAAGGATTTACAAACTTGCTGAAAAAAATGTATGGTTAAAGAATGTCCAAGAATGTCCATATAACATATAACTATATATATATAGTTATACATATATCTAAATATATAGTTATATATATACACACACACACGTATTGTGTTGGTGGTAGTGCAAATAAGAAATGTATCTAATATGAACTAATCCCATACAAAAGGTGCATTGTGATGAACAAAGTAACTAGGTATGTAGAATTGATACATTATATATATCTATATATATATCTATATATAGATATATATAGGTGTAACCCCCTCCGACAGGTACCGGGTTCGATTCCCCCAAAGGTCCTTTGGATTAAGGTGTCTAGTATGAATCAATTGCACTATCAAAGTGTAATTGATGGACAAATGATTTGTGTCAGTGAACCCGTTGGCCTGTTTTGCGGAGGGATGTACATCATCTCTATATAGGATAAAGGACCAGGCTGCGCCCCTCTCTTCCTCAGCCGTGAGCCGTGAGGCTGTCATCGCCGTGAGGCTGTCATCGCCGTGAGGCTGTCATCGCCGGAGGCTGTCATCGCCATGGCGACGCTGGGTGTTCTATTACAGCCCACGCGGGGTCGGGCCGTCCGGCGGCGCACGCTACGTGCTCCTGGATTTGCCGGATGAATAAGCAGCTGATTGGTTCTCCGATTGGTCTCTGAGGTCCGGGGGGGGGGGGGGGGGGTGGGGTTCATAACTCAGAACCCGATGACCGTACAAATGTGATAGGACCGCCTGAAACTCTGACCCGCACACCTTGTTACATCTATTAGCTCGACTCAGACCAGAGGTGCACCTCTGCTGTGTGTGTGTGTGTGTGTGTGTGTGTGTGTGTGTGTGTGTGTGTGTGTGTGTGTGTGTGTGTGTGTGTGTGTGTGTGTGTGTATGTGTGTGTGTGTGTGTGAAGAGTTGCCAGTCTGACTTGTATATCAGCTATTAAATGTGTTGCATGAAGGCAATTAAGATGTTATTGAGGACATCCTGAGTTGCTCAAAAGCAGGATGGCTTTTATAAAAACTTTAATGTCCTGTATACAGTGTCTATCTGGAACACCTTTCATGTTTGTGGGTGTGTGTGTGTGTGTGTTTGTGTGTATGTGCATGTACATGTGTGTGTGTGTGTGTGCGTGTGCATGTGTGTCTGTGTGTGGTGTGTGTGTGTGTGTGTGTGTATATGTGTGAACGGCAGTCAGAAACACTGTGTTCTCCCCATCACTGGCCCTCCCCCTTTCCCCACTCTCCCTTCTGTTTCCACGGGAACAAAAGACAATTGGTACCTGTCGCCTGGCAACCCAATCACCCAGTATCTCTGGGACGCACAGCCTCTGGTGGAAGCCTCTGGAGGACGGACACACACACACACACACACACACACACACACACACACACACACACCACACGCACACGCACACACACAGCACACACGCACACACACACACACACACACACACACACACACACACACACACACACACACACAGAGGAAAAAACATAATCATATCATTTTTTTCTCTGAGCTTATTTCCAATACTCTTGGGTCCCAGGAGTATTGGAAATAGAGTCAAGCTCTGAGGCAGTTCAGTCACTCACCAGGCAACCGTGATGCTCATCAGCTGTACAGTACATCCGCTGTTCTATTAAAGTCAGGGCTTGCAAAACAAGTAGAGGGAACACAGGGTTCTCTGTGTCTCTCGCCCCTCCCCTTCTCGCTCTCCTCTCACTGTGGAACTAATGCGTATTTCTCCGTTATTCTTCCTCTGTGACCGCTCGCTGGTGGCGTCTTCTGCAGTCACAGGGTTGTTCTGTAACAAAAAAAAAGCCTTGCCTAGAATCATTAGAGCCACTTGTACAAAAAACACCCACGCATACAGTACACACACCCACACCATACATATGCACACACACACACACACACACACACACACACACACACACACACACACACACACATGCACACATACACACACACACACACACACACACACACACACACACACACACACACACACACACACACACACACACACACACACACACACACACATGCACACATACAGAGAGTGGTGGCAGAGGGAGACAGCTTTGACAGCACATATATTTAAATTGCTATTTATTGCCTCTCTGTCACAGAATGAGTGGGAAGGAGTGGAGGAAGAGGGGAGGAGGAGGAGGAGGAGGAGGAGGAGGAGGAGGAGGGGGAGGAAGAGGGAGGAGGAGGAGGAGGAGGAGGAGGAGGAGGAGGGAGGAGGAGGAGGAGGAGGAGGAGGAGGAGGAGGAGAGGAGGAGGAGGAGGAGGAGGAGGACGAGGAAGGAGGGGAGGAAGAGGGGAGGAAAAGGGAGGAGGAGGAGGATGGGAGGAGGAGGAGGAGGAGGAGGAGGAAGAGGGGAGGTGGAGGAGGAGGAGGAGGAGGGGGGAGGAAGAGGGAGGAGGAGGAGGAGGAGGAGGAGGAGGAGGAGGAGGAGGAGGAGGAGGAGGAGGAGGAGAGGAGGAGGAGGAGGAGGGGAGGAGGAGGAGGGAGGAGGGGAGGAAGAGGGGAGGAGGAGGAGGAGGAGGGAGGAAGGGGGGAGGAGGAGGAGGAGGAGGGGAGGAGGAGGGGAGGAAGAGGGGGGGAGGAGGGGGGGAGGAGGAGGAGGGAGGAGGGAGGGGAAGAGGGGGGAGGAGGAGGGGAGGAGGAGGGGGGGAGGAGGGGAGGAAAAGGGGAGGAAGAATGGATGGGAATTTAAATTGATTTGCCATTTTCAAGTACAATGGAATGCTTACTCCCCATTAGAACACAATACTATAAGAATAATATAAACATCAAATAAAACATATAAAGAACAAAAAAGTGATTGATAGATATGTACATGTGTTATATTGTCAAAAAGCATTTAAAAGCACTTTAAAGTGCCAGTAGTACAGCAGCATCATGAATACAGTGCAGTACAGTGCAGAACTGTGCAGTTATTGTAATGAGTAATGAATATGAGTCCAGAAAGTCCAGTAAAGTATGACAGTGGTTATTGACAATGTTATGATAGTGGCAGCACTCCTAGCAGTTCAGGAGGTCACTGCCTGTGGATAAAAACTAACCTTGAACCTGCTAGTCCTTGTACGGATGCTGCGTTATTGGCGACCGGACAGTAGGGGGGAGAAGAGATGGAGCCCAGGCTGGTTGCGGTCCTTTATGATGGAGATGGCCTTTTTCCGACATCTGGTCCTAAAGATCTCCTCAATGCATGGTGGTGTGCACACCTCTGTTCCCCAGAGGGAGACAGAGACACTGTGTGTAATGTTTAATGGCGTGTTTACGGACGACAGGTGTGTGTTTCCAGTCACACCTGTTTCCCACAGTCAGCCACTGCTTCTAGAAGGCCCTCTGAGGGTTTAGAAGAAGTGTTGGTTGGATGGGTGTCTTTTGGGAGGAGGCTGTAGCTCCAGACTAAAAGGAATATTTAGCTGATTTCCCACCAGCTTGGTACCATTGTGGATATTGTGTGCAAAGGGAGCATTCCGTTTTTTGAAAATTAAAACAGGGAAAAGTCTGCTGGATGATACAAAATGTATTTTCCAACTGCTGCTCTCTGGTTATGTAGCAACAGATTTGAAAGCCATGCTTTACAGCGAGAAGACACAGCTTCACGCCAGGGTTGTGTGTGTTTGGACTGGTCTGTTGGAGGTGAAGTGGGAAGCCAGAACCAATCGGACCTCAGGAAGCCTCACAGTGGAGCCCCTGAGAACACGCTCACACACAAGCTTTTTTTTTCCTGAAGGAAATAAGGTACACAAACACGCCACATGGAGACTTATTAGACATGGTGGACATTGTGTCTACACCAGCAACGTCACCCGCGAGTAAACAAATGGTGCAATAGGTCACTGTGGAGTGTGTGTGGTTGGTGGCTGGTATAGGCAGCCTCACCTGGCCCCAGTCAGACTGATTAGAGTCTGGTTGAAGCAGCCTCACCTGGCCCCAGTCAGACTGATTAGAGTCTGGTTGAAGCAGCCTCACCTGGCCCCAGTCAGACTGATTAGAGTCTGGTTGAAGCAGCCTCACCTGGCCCCAGTCAGACTGATTAGAGTCTGGTTGAAGCAGCCTCACCTGGCCCCAGTCAGACTGATTAGAGTCTGGTTGAAGCAGCCTCACCTGGCCCCAGTCAGACTGATTAGAGTCTGGTTGAAGCAGCCTCACCCGGCCCCAGTCAGACTGATTAGAGTCTGGTTGAAGCAGCCTCACCTGGCCCCAGTCAGACTGATTAGAGTCTGGTTGAAGCAGCCTCACCTGGCCCCAGTCAGACTGATTAGAGTCTGGTTGAAGCAGCCTCAACTGGCCCCAGTCAGACTGATTAGAGTCTGGTTGAAGCAGCCTCACCTGGCCCCAGTCAGACTGATTAGAGTCTGGTTGAAGCAGC
>CM051015.1:5514244-5516744 GCA_027704905.1 Muraenolepis orangiensis | reverse complement strand
CAAACGCATCATAAAAGACATTGCCCACGAACCAGCCACGAACCTTTACCGTCAGGCAGGCGATACCGCAGTATCAAGTGCCGTACAAATAGACTTAGAGATAGCTTCCACAGTCAGGCCATCAGGCTGCTGAACAAGGGCGTATAGCATATAACAATGTATATTTTATTACATTGATTTATATATACATATTGCTCTTTTCTGTGCCGATATATTTTATAAATTGCATTTTTATATTTATTTTTCTATTTTTATTCTATTTTTATCTATTTTTATCTTAACTTAACTGCTGTCTGTCGTCGGGTATTGCACATAAGATTTTCACTCATTGCTTATACTTGTACAAACTCTGAAGTGACAATAAACCTGACTTGAACTTGAACTGGAATGAGGCTCCCGAGTTGCACAAATGCACATTCATGTGTCTCATGTGTGCGTGTAAACCAGATCCGCCCTATAAGAGAACTCCATCTTCTCCTGTCACTCTGGTTCTCGGGTGTCTCTGAACTACACTATGGGCCACGGACAAAAACGGTATCTTACATGAATCCCAGAGAGGAGACAGGTCTGAGGGTCTGAGGGTCTGAGGGTCTGTGCTGCTGTGCTGAGCCAGGTTCAATCCCAAGCTATAATGATCATGTATAATAGCACATATACATATACAGGTACATGCACGTAAATATATATACTGTATATATATATTATTTTTTTTACATATACACATATATATATAGATATATATATATATCTATATAGAGATAGATAGATAGATAGATATCTCTATAGAGATATATATATAAAGAGATATATATGTACAATGACAGTCTCAATAGGATTGACAGTGCTTTATGCAATTGAGATTGAATGGGTCCAACACTGCCTCCTATCCCTAGATATCGACCCTTTAAAAGGTTTATAATAAGAACCCATCTGTGCTGGGTCTCCAGATGCTGTCTCTGTTTGACTCCGTCCGTACCCTCGGATCCATATTTAATTGGCTTCTAATCAACATCTAGTCAATATTCATGGAAGGCAGGCCTCTGGGTTGTGTGTTATGGAAACCGCAGGTTCCCCCGGGGGGCCAGAGCGGCTCTGCTTGCCTTTGGTTTGGCTACGGGGGGGGGGGGGGGGGGGGGTCTCTGAGGAGTGAGGCGAGGGAGGCATCCGGCGGGATGTGTGAAGAATACCCCTCTGCACAGGAGGAGATGTTCTGGTCCCAAACGGCGTCCACTTCCCCCTTTTTCCTCCTTCTCGTCATTATTCCACCTTTCAAAAGCCGCTGCGCAATACACACACACACACACACACACACACACACACACACACACACACACACACTAAAAAGGCAGAAATTACATGCCTCACACCCTCACACAATGAAATCTCTCTGCACGTCAGTCTAGCCTCTGTGTAAATGGTCCAAAGCAAAAGCTACTTGATCTGCGTGTGTGTATGTGTGTGTGTTTGAGAGATTATTTGCGTGTGTGTGTGTGTGTGTGTGTGTGTGCACGCTCCGATCCCTCTCACCACCCTACTAGTCGTGATATATCACCCGCAATCATTCTGCAATAAATGACTATAAACTCTGCAATAAATGACCCTCGCTCGCTGGGTGTGCGCTAGTATGACCATCGCAGGCACTTACTCACTGTATACACGCCTATATATGTGTGTGTGTGTGTGTGTGTGTGTGTGTGTGTGTGTGTGTGTGTGTGTGGGAGGTCCAGTCACACCCTGATTAGCATGAGGGAGACCACGCAGCAAGGAGTCAGCTAGCTAGCGGGGGGGGGGGGGGAAGAAAAAACAAATTAACAAAAAAACAATATAATTAAATGACAGAAGAAGAAATGGAAGGCGGGGGAAGGGGGTGGGGGCTGGGATTAAAGCAGCGCAGTGAAACCAAAAAAAGAGAAGAAGAAGAAAGCTGGGAACAAGAAAGAGAAGGAGAATGACATGTCGATTGTATGTGTGAGACGTGAGGACAGTGTGTGTGTGAGGGAGAGGAGAGGGGAGAGAGAGAGAGAGAGAGAGAGAGAGAGAGAGAGAGAGAGAGAGAGAGAGAGAGAGAGAGAGAGAGAGAGAGAGAGAGAGAGAGAGAGAGAGAGAGAGAGAGAGAGA
Source organism: Muraenolepis orangiensis (assembly GCA_027704905.1). Classification (NCBI taxonomy): domain Eukaryota; kingdom Metazoa; phylum Chordata; class Actinopteri; order Gadiformes; family Muraenolepididae; genus Muraenolepis; species Muraenolepis orangiensis. Next base: position 5,514,626 of record CM051015.1, on the reverse strand, counting down.
GAGAGAGAGAGAGAGAGAGAGAGAGAGAGAGAGACATTGAAGGAAAGAACAAGACGAGAAGAGAGACAGACAGACAAAAAGACGGAAAGAACGGCAGTGAGAGCAGCCTCACACTTGTGATGGGCTGGTCCCCGCTACCAATGGCAGGGTGTGTGTGTGTGTGTGTGTGTGTGTGTGTGTGTGTGTGTGTGTGTGTGTGTGTGTGTGTGTGTGTGTGTGGTGTGTGTGTGTGTGTGTGTGTGTGTGTGTGTGCATCAGCCGTCAACCTGTGAGATGTGGTGACCGTTCCTCAGCACCCGTTCCACTCTGCTGTCTGAATTCCACGGGGCCCTGGGGCCCTCGGGGCCCTCGGGGCCCTCCATGCCCGGGGGCCCTGGGGGCC
>CM051015.1:5499244-5501744 GCA_027704905.1 Muraenolepis orangiensis | reverse complement strand
AGTGGGAAGAGAGAGAAACACAAACAAGAAGGATGTTTTTCTCATCGTCTGTGTTGGGGGGGTTAATAGTCGGGTTAATAAACCAGGATTACCCATAATCCTTTGCCTGGATGAGTGATGAACGGTTGATGGGGTTTGTGGTTGAGCCGTTTGTGGGATATTTAGATATTCAGGCTCTCTTGTGGCTTGTGTGTTTGTTTGTTTGTGCTTGGGTTACACAGCCCCCACCTCCGGGGGGGGCACAACCCACAGGAAATGCTTTGGGATTTATAAATGTTTCACTAATGTAGAAAAAGTATGCACCAAAATGCATTAGTAGCTTAGAGCGTTAACAAAAAAGGAAAAAGCTGAAGAGTCCCTGATAGACGTGTGATTCTATCACCATATCAAATCAAAAGAGAATAAAGTCCAAATGTCGAGAATAAAGTCGAAATACCATTTATTCTCCACATAAAATAAAAATCTTCCTCTCATTTTTTTATTTTTATGCCTGGCCCTAATACTATAATAATAATAATAATAATAATACTATAATAGTAATAATGAGTCATTTGATCATTCTGACTGAATTCTTTGACCGAAATAAAGCCTACTGGTCCTTTTGAATGATGCATACATAAAAAAAAGAGCCTGTGTATTGTTAACGCACTTATTTTAACCCTTACCCCACCCCACCTTTAACCCCTAACCCCACCTCTAACCCCTAACCCCACCTCTAACCCCTAACCCCACCTCTAACCCCTAACACCACCTCTAACCCCTGACTCCACCTCTGACCCCTAACCCCATCCCACTTCTAACCCCTAACCCCACCTCTAACCCCTAACTCCACCTTTAACCCTATCCCAACCCCTTACCCCAAACCCCACCTCTAACCTTTAACCCCAACCATAACCTTTGACCCTGCCCGATCCCCACCAGACGAGGAGACGGGCCTGAAGGTGCACCAGGTGACCAGGCCCCCGGGGTTCAACGCTAACCGGCGGCGCAGCCGCGCGGTGCTCTACCACCTGTCAGGACACCTGCAGAAGCAGGACAAGAGCAAGCTGAAGCTCAACAACGTGAGTGGAGGGAAGACGTCGCCGGGGGGGGGGGGGTGGGCGTGGCCACGTGACACGACACGCCCACCCTGCATTTATTATTCACACTGTCCGACACATTGATTGGCTGTCACTCTCGCCCTGCATTTCACACACACACACACATACACACACGCACACGTGCGCACACGCACACGCACACACACTCACAGGGACACAACACCACACACACACACATACACAGGGACACACATACGCACACACACACACAAATGTCTGATGTTGGTTAAATGTCAGACATTGTCTCAAGGACAGAATTTACAGTGAGAAAAATCCATAGCCTCAGGATAATTAACCTCAACCCCAATCCTGTAATAGAAACACACACACACACACACACACACACACACACACACACACACACACACACACACACACACACACACACACACACACTCTCACACACACACACACACACACACACACACTCACACTCTCTCACACAGCTTACAACCATCTTAGCAGCACAACATTGTCTTTGGTAGAATATCTCCAACAAGGCGTGACTCCGTCCCTTTGAGTGATGGTTTATGTCACAGGACATTTAGGACAGCGGTGTACACTGGTGTGTGTCTGTCCGACGTGTGTGTGTTTGTGTGTGTGTGTCCGAAGTTGATGTGTGTGAATGTGCTTGTGTGTGTGTGTGTGTGTGTGTGTGTGTGTGTGTGTTTTTTTTTCAGAAAACTTTATTAATCCCGAGGGAAATTAAGGTGTGTGTGTGTGTGTGTGTGTGTGTGTGTGCGCCTGTATGTTTGTGTGTCCTTGTGTGCACTGACACAACAAAAACAGAAGCTCAGTGAGGGAAGCTTGGTGTGGGTGTGTGTGTGTGCGTGTTTGTGTGTGTGTGTGCGTGTGTGTGTGCGTGTGTGCGTGCGTGTGTGCGTGCTTGCTTGTGAGAGACAGCGAGCAAGTGAGGGACGAGCGAGTGACGAACAGGGTGTGGCAATCGAGGTCGAGACATGAGTGTCATACACACTTGTGCATGTGGGGGTAAAACAACGAAAAACAAGGAATAAATCAACTAAATTCCCATGTTTTCCGTTCCAAAAAAACCCCAGAACATGTTCAGTGACAAACCTCCCATCCCGGAGTACAAGGTGGCCGCCATCCAGAAGTCCCGCTTCATCCTGCTGCACTACGGAACCTTCAAGGCGGGCTGGGATTGGCTGATCCTGCTGGCTACCTTCTACGTGGCGGTCACCGTCCCCTACAACGTGTGCTTCACCGTGGTGGGGGCCCGGGACGAGGGCCACGGGAGCGCCCCGCGGAGCCCCCCCAGCGTCAGTGACATCCTGGTGGAGATCCTCTTCATGCTGGGTACCGGAACACACACACAAGCACGCACGCACGCGTGCACGCACGCACACGCATGCACACACGCACACATCCACAATCTACGC
>CM051015.1:5481744-5494244 GCA_027704905.1 Muraenolepis orangiensis | reverse complement strand
CAGAACAGTGCAGTAACTGTAATGAGTCCAGTAAAGTATGTGTAATAGTGTAATGTTAATCACAATGTTATGATAGTGGCAGCACAAACTATCCTTAAACCTGGTAGTCCTTGTACGGATGCTGCGGAACCGGCGACCTGAAGGTAGGGGGAGAAGAGATGGAGCCCAGGGTGGTTACAGTCCTTAGTGATGGAGATGGCCTTCTTCTGACATCTGGTCCTACAGATCTCCTCAATGCATGGAAGTGAACACCTGATGATCTTCTCTGCCGTCCTCCTGACCCTCTGGATGTCTTTCTTGTCCTGTTCAGTGGTGTCTCCGTACCACACGGTGACGCCACCCGTCAGGACGCTCTCTAGGGGCCTCGGTAGAAGTTCACTAGCCACCTCTGGCCTATTCTGCTTCTCCTGAGGCACCTCAGAGCATAGAGGTTAAAAACCTTGGGGGTTAGATGACTTCTGGGCCAAGGAACTTGCTTAAGCTTAAACGTCGGTCTAAGGAGACGGACGGTCTAAGACAAAGTGTCTCTATTGATTCAAATAAACTACCATCGGCCACTGGGGAAGGGATTATTTTTCCTCTCTTTTTCACACTGTCGCTCCTCTCTCTCTCTCTCTCTCTCTCTCTCTCTCTCTCTCTCTCTCTCTCTCTCTCTCTCTCTCTCTCTCTCTCTCTCTCTCTCTCTCTCTGTCAATCTCTATCAATCTCTCGCCTTCTGTGATTATGTCTGTCAGTGTTGATTGAGTGTCTGGTCAATGCTTGTCACCGTCAGATCCCATCACAGCTCACTCAGATAGCACAGGTCCCATCAGGTCTTGTTGCTACTTGACACCGTGCCAAGGCCTGTATCTGCAGCTCCAGGGGCTGATGATTGAAGGGGGATGTTATGTCCCCTTTAACCCCTTTGGTGCAGGGAGATATAAAGTACCCAACACCATGTGCTGTACTTTCCTTTGTCTCCAAGCCAGACAGAAGTGGATGGAATAATAGTGAGAGGCCGAGTGTGGGACAGACAGTGGTGGGTGGAACCATAGACTGTCAAGGCAATCATTTGTGTTCAGTATTTTCCCAAGTATTTATTCAAGTCACATTCAAGTAATATTTGAATGTGACTTCTTTCTTTAGATGGAAATAATTGCTAATATAATTAATAATATATATTTATAAAACTTAACCCAACACGGGAGGACAAACAGGAATAGAAGTATGATGGAAAATAAGAAAATAAATGTCAAGTGTTTGCTACACAGACCAGGTGGACATCGTTAAACCTTGGACCAATTGTCACAACAACAGCCTTCCTTTAAAATTGCCAAGGAGTCACCTCTTACAGAGAACATGGACTCATCTGGCAATAATAAAGCCATTGACAGGTGCTCAATCTTTTTCATAAAGTGTCCTCGAAGAGGAGAGGAGAGGAGAGGAGAAGGGAGGGGAGGGAGGGGAGGGGAGGAGAACAGAGGAGTGGAGGAGAAGTGTCAGAGAGGAAGGGAGGGGAGATGAGAGGAGTTAAGAGGAGAGGAAGGAGAGGGGAGATGAGAGGAGAGGAGGGAGATGAGAGGATAGGAGTGAAGGGGAGAGGAGCGGAGAGATGGAGAGAGTTAAGGAGAGGAAAGGATGGGTTATAAGAGGAAAGGAGATCAGAGGAGGGGAATGTAGGGGAGGGAAGGGGAGAGGAGGGGAGAGATGGGAAGAGGAAAGGAGGGGGGGGGGTGAGAGGAGGGTAGAGGAGAGGAGGGGACAAAAGGGTAGAGGAGAGATGGCAGGATGAGATCAGGACCATGGACAAAGACATTTCAGAACCATGGACAGCACAATAGGGGCTCACTCAGAAACATGTTGTCCAACCCTCAGTGTTTGTTGCCATTATAGTGGTCGCTGCTAGGGGGTTGGAGGTGTGTGTGTATGTGTGGGGGGGGGGGTGTATTGGGGGGTTAATTATTAATGGATTAATGTAGTCTTACCATTCATGTCATTATAGATGGGCACCAAATTGACTAGATCACTTAAAATGTAATTAAATTGGGGACCAGCCATTTGATAGGTGAAAACATACGCTCTGGAGGCCGTCAAATGAGCAAACACAATGGATGATTGACTATGTATGATTCAGGAAAACGTAAAACGGTCAGATTCAACCACAACACTGGAGGAAGGGTGAACCAAACTGAGGTTGTGGCACGGCTGTTTTTAATACACACAACCTGTTTCTTTACTTTCTAAGAATGGGACAATTGCTTTTGTTGAAAATGCAACATTTTCAAACAAGTATTTTTCCACTGGAAAGGGAGAATAGAGCTTTTTATAAAACAAGGCTGAAATTGTGCTACATGACCAGAGAACGTGAAATGATGGAAGATGCTGGCCAAATGGAGAGGAATGGATCATTGTTCATTTGCATATACTACCCACATTGTACTGGTACAAAGCTGGTTGGGAACCGGCAAACTGTTTCTTTTAAATGTGAATAAATTATGAGTATTTACATAAATATCCATAAACATATATGAAGATGAAGTAGTAGTATAGTATATAATAGCAGCCAGCGCTGCAGTTCCTCCATATTTACCGTATACCCGGTCTGTATCTCATGGTATCGTCTTTCTCCATCTCATCAGCCTCCGTCAGGAAGGTTCCATGTTGTGTGTTGTTTGTGTTTCGAGGAGAAGACTTCGGTTCATCTCAACCCATCGCCAAACGAAGGCTTCGGAGGGAGGGAGGCGTTTCATGTCATGTTTTGGTTATATTGCTTTGTCAGATTTGCTCTACTTCTTTATTGAGATCGGAGGAGGTTTGTCTGTTTGTTTGTCTGTAACTCAAAAAGTTATTATGTGGACACAACTGGGAGGTTATCTTACTTAATGAGTCAAGGAACAGTTGATTAGATTCTGAATCCGAATTCAGGGGACCTTTTAGTATGGCTGAGGTTATAAAATTATTAATATTAATATTATTTACTCATTTATTGTGCCTTTGCTTTAGTTATTCTTGTCATGTGGTTGTTGTCCTCGCTCTGGGGACTGTGAACTCACGTACACGGCTCATAAGAAATAAGAGAGAGGAAATTGTATCTCAGAAGACCCGGATAAACGCTCCAATTCATGAAAATCGAAGCCAAAGCTCCGTACCGTCCATCCCTCGTACCGCTCCTCTCCGCCTGTTTAGACAAGCGCCGAGATTCAAACAAAGAGATTCAAACAAAAGACAGAGCGATGTATCTCGTATGTCAACAGGCCCGCAGAACACCGACCTGCTCTACTGTGTGTGTGTGTGTGTGTGTGTGTGTGTGTGTGTGTGTGTGTGTGTGCGCCTGTGTGTGCCTGCATATGTGTGTGTGTGTATGTTGTGGCATGCACCCGTTGGCGGAGGGAGGACAACAGCGGTTGCGGTGGTAAAACAAAGGATTTATTTGTTTAAACAGGTGGGGGTAAGGGGAAAGGGAATAACTGCAAATCAAACGGTCCTCCCGGTTGGGGTACAATCTCCCACTCTCTCGGTCGTTCCGGGGTAGCTGTCCTGGGCCGGGCTCGTGGGGTGTTGGTCCGCCTCCTGATGCTCCCGTTAGGGCAGCAACACCGCCGCCAGGGGTTAAGGCTGGGAACAGAAACACTCACGGTTACAATCCTGCTTTCGGCAATAACGCTCACCTAGCGCGCCGCGGCTTTCAGTCCGGGTTGGCCTGCGGCCTCTTACCACATACTGTTCGGGTTCTCTTCGTTTCATGCTCTCCCTTTTATTCCTGTCTCCCGCTTCTTGAGTGGCTCCCCTCCAGGTGCACGGCGTCAGGCCTGATGAGCCGATCCAGGTGTTCCCCATTCGGCCTGACGAGTGGGCGGTTACCGTCTGAGCTCTCCGTGGTGCCGATCCTGCTAGGAGCTCAGCGGTGTAGTACCGCTGTTCTACCACCTGCCCCAAGGGTTGCCCAGAATGCTTCCCAGTGGAGCCCGGGGCGCCACAATGTGTGTGTGCGTGTTTGCATGTGTGCGTGTGTGCGTGCGCGGACACCTCACCTCCAACAACCTGTCGCCGAAGCTAATAGCCTACGTGTTCCTGTAAGCCGAAAACAATTCCTGTCACATGGTATAATTACCCCAGCGATTACCGAACAATGTGCTGGTGATTGTTACATGAACTTCATGGCTGCGCAAATATGTTTTTTTTAATCGAGCGAGCGGCGAGCGAGCTGTCAGGCGAATCTTGAAGTCTTTTCAGTGTTTTTCTTTTCATATGCCGATCAGAAGCGGACGGCTGCTGTGTGTTCAGGGATGAATGGCAGGAGGGGGGGGGGGGCAACAGTTGCAAACAGCGAGGAGTAATTGAGGGTGTAGTGAAATGTATGGAAAAAGTGAAGTGTGCTCTGTCTGACACACTTTGGAGCGGACGCTGACGCTGACCTGTACAAAACGACACGTCGCACAGCATCAGAATGAGCTTCGCTGCTCGCTCCGTTGGAACCCACAGAAGTCAGATTCTGAACCCGCAGCGACGGATATCCTCTGACCGTGACCGCGAGGTCTGGCACCCAGCAGATCCACCATCTGTAGAACACAGCCGGTGTGGCTCCTCCTTCCTCCTCCTACCAAACCACAGATGTTCCCTCTTTCTCCTTCTATTATACTATTATCATTGAGCATCATTATTCATATTGTATCGATAGATCTACAACTATAGTCTGCAACACCTTCGAAGGCAGCGTACGCTATGTATCAGTCTAGAGATCATTGGTTTCATGATGGGTTCTCGTCCGGACAGAATATCTTGACAGAAAGTGCCGTCAGCCAATATAAAGCCACTGTGATTCATCACACGTGATGAAACATCACCCCGGCTGGACGTCCTTCCTGACGTTATCCCAAGACGAGACGTTATCTTTCACAAATGACAAATTGTGTCCACAGACAGAATCATTATTTTTATTTGATCATTATTTCCTTCAGTCGACTGAAGGGAGAAAATCTATACATACATAATATAGGCACTTGACAAATGCAAACTTCGAAAAGGCGAACTTTGTCACCTGTATATAAATGTATCTTTTTAATGTTCTAGCAAGAAGAGAAATCCTCTTCGCACAGACCGACACAGAACAATGAATAGCACACATATTTTATTGAACAACATATTTATGAACAGAGATATTTGTAATAGTGTGCAGGGCTTCCATTTAACCAGGAGCAACAGCCCCAGTGAACAGCATGCCCAGAAGACTAAACAAAGCATCCCAGTAGATTAGCTCGCTGGCCTTCACATCGCTTTTTTATAGTTATCACATTAAGTCTTGGTACACTTGGTTAATCACAGCGCAATACATCTGTGTGCCGAATACACACACACACACACACACACACGCACACGCACACGCACACACACACACACACACACAGATGAATAATCAAGTATTTAAAAAAAAAAAACAATGCAGAAAAACAGAAATCTCTCTTCCATGAAATGGCGGCAAAGTGTAAAGTGGTCCAATCATTCTCCGGCTTTTAGTGTCACGATCGGGTGCATTGATTGGCCCATCGTTACGTGATGTTGACATGACGAGAATCATCCAAAACACAGAAAGAGAGAGAGCCGCCGCAGACCACGGCGACCCAGACGAAAATGAATACGAGTGTTGTTCTGTCACGTCAATACGAGATTCGTGTTGACGTCCACATGTACGCACACACCACAACAGCTGAGTTCACACTGTGGTGGCCCTGGATGTTCCATGGTTGAAGTTGCTTTAGCCACAAACATGAGCGCTCTCTACATTCAGGTTCCTCGTGGTTCCTCGTTGCTTTAGCCACAAACATGAGTGCTCTCTACATTCAGGTTCCTCGGTTCCTCTTGACTCTCTTCCATCCATCGCTCACTCAGTTTTTTTGACCCCAATGTCTTGATGTCGGTTTTACTCTTCAATGTTGCCCTCTTCTTCCTTGTCGACTCCTGGAGAATGAACTGTGACAGAAATCACTGCTGATGAATCTCTCTCTCTTTCTCTCTATCTCTCTCTATCTCTCTCTTGATCTATCTGGCTCTCTCACTCTCTCTCTCTCTCTCTCTCTCTCTCTCTCTCTCTCTCTCTCTCTCTCTCTCTCTCTCTCTCTCTCTCTCTCTCTCTCTCTCTCTGTCTCTCTCTCTCTCTCTCTCTCTCTCTCTCTCTCTGTCTGTCTGTCTGTCTGTCTGTCTCTCTCTCTGGCTGTCTCTCTCTTTCTCTATCCCTCGTTCTCTCGTTTCTGCCTCCCTCTCCCCTACTCTCTCTCCCTCCTTTAATTCAATTAAATTCAAAAGATGGAAAAATTCAAACGATTCAAAAGAAGACGGAAAATAAACATTCACTTTGCTACAGCACCTTAAAATATGAACAAAGTGGATCATCAGTACAAGTGCAGTGCATGAAATGAGGCGTGTGTGTTGTGTGAGTGAATAAAACTCAACATTTCCCAGAACTGGGCCACAGAATTCTCTCTTTCGTTTCTCTGTCAGCATTATTGACTGTACAATGTGGATGCACATAAGAGCTAAAACACATTACATTTCAAACTAATTCAATATATACAGATCCATAAGGTTTCTAAGCTTTCAGACCACAGGAACCTTTTCATAGTCCCTCAGAACTACTGGAGGAACTGTCCTCTTTGTGTTGTGTTCGCGCCACAGGAACTAGGAACCAGCGTAGTTCCCAGAACGATGTTTTGAGAGACTTCAGAGCTTCAGGTACTCTCCCAGCAAAGAGGAACCCCGTGGTGACTTAGGTGTATGGGAATTGGTCGAAACATGAGCCAATACACCACTGACAAGATACAAGATACAAGATACAAGATACAAGATACAAGAGATACAAGATACAAGATACAAGAGATACAAGATACAAGATATTTTATTGGCCAATTGCAACAGGTACATTGGAATGCTTACTCCCCATTCAAAGTGCAAAGTGACTGTTAAATGCACATACATGTACATGTGTTTTTGTTTTTAGTTTTTTTACAAAAAAATTGTGCCAGTAGTGCAGCAGCATTATGAATACAGAGCAGTACAGTGAAAGTGGCAGCACTCCTAGCAGTTCAGTAGGTCACTGCCTGTGGATAAAAACTATCCTTAAACCTGGTAGTCCTTGCTGTACGGATGCTGCACAACCGGCGACCAGATGGTAGGGGGGAGAAGAGATGGTGCCCAGGGTGGTTGCAGTCCTTTATAATAATAATTATTTTTATGATGGACCTTCTTCCGACATCTGGTCCTACAGATCTCCTCAATGCATGAAGTGCACACCCGATGATCTTCTCTGCCGTCCTCCTGACCCTCTGGATGTCTTTCTTGTCCTGTTCAGTGGTGTCTCCGTACCACACGGTGACACCACCCGTCAGGACGCTCTCTACGGTAGAAGTTCACAAGCCACCTCTGGCCTATTCCGCTTCTCCTGAGGCACCTGGTGTGCCCACGCCAGGTCATCGGAAATCTGTAGTCCCAGGAAACGGAAGCAGCTGACGACTTCCACCGGTGTCCCGTCCAGGCTGATGGTGGAGTGGGTGTCCCGTCCAGGCTGATGGTGGAGTGGGTGTCCCGTCCAGGCTGATGGTGGAGTGGGTATCCCGTCCAGGCTGATGGTGGAGTGGGTGTCCCGTCCAGGCTGATGGTGGAGTGGGTGTCCCGTCCAGGCTGATGGTGGAGTGGGTGTCCCGTCCAGGCTGATGGTGGAGTGGGTGCCCCGGTGGCTCCTGAAGTCCACGATGAGCTCTTTAGTCTTGCTGACATTCAGTGCGAGGCTGTTGTCCTCACACCATCGCGTCAGCTGGACCACCTCATCTCTGTACTCCAGGCGATTTCTGTACGATGGTCATTTAAAAAATACTGTCAAAAACTGTCAAAAATAAGGTACGAAAACAGCGCGGTAACGGAATGAAAAAAGACAACAAAACTGCAATGAATTATTATTATTGTCCTCACACAGAAGTGAGGTGTCTCGCACATGTCGTTCCGTCGAGTACTACCAGGTTCAAGCCACAGGCAGTGACCCACTGAACTGTTAGGAGTGCTGTCATACTATCATAACATTGTCATTAACATTACTCTGTCATACTTTGCTGGACTTTCTGGACTCATCACAGTTACTGCACTGTACTGCACTGTATTCACCATGCTGCTGCACTACTGGCACTTTAAATACTTGTTTAATGCTTTTGCAAAATTCAACACATTTACATATCATCCATCAGTCACTTTATTGTTCTTTTTATGTTCATTTTTATTGTGTGTAGTATTTTTTATAGTATTGTGTTTTATAAATGCATACTGCGAGGGGAGGGGATGGGGAGGAAGCGTTCCATTGGACTTTTAAATCTTGAATGACGTTGACATAAAGTTTCTATTGACGGTGCGAATGCAAACAAAACAAAGAAAATCCCCAGAAGGAACTATTCCTCCCCAGGTCCCCAGTCCTCCTAATGTTCTCCTCTCTCTCTCTCTCTCTCTCTCTCTCTCTCTCTCCCTCTCTCTCTCTCTCTCTCTCTCTCTCTCTCTCTCTCTCTCTCTCTCTCTCTCTCTCTCTCTCCCAGGTTGGCTGCATGAGCTGGCCAAGCGGCTGGGCACACCCTACTTCCTGTCCCCGCCCGCCCCGCTGGACCCCGACCCTCTGTCCGTGGCGGTGGGGGCGGTCCTCTCCGGCCTCCCGCCTGGCGGCCACTGGAACGCATCAGCATCGGCGGCGGCGGCGGCCGGGTGGGACCGCCTGAACGCCAGCCAGTGGAACGGGAGCCTTCACGGGGCGGGCGTGGCCGAGACGGTCACCGCGGCGATGGGGGCGAGTGGGGACGGGGAGGCGGGGGGCGGCCCCGTGCTCGGCGGGGGGCCGTCCATGCGCAGCAGCTACGTGACCTCGCTCTACTTCGCCCTCAGCAGTCTGACCAGCGTGGGCTTCGGCAACGTGTCGGCCAACACCGACTCAGAGAAGATCTTCTCCATCTGCACCATGCTGATCGGAGGTGAGGACCTCTCTCTCTCTCTCTGTCTGTCTGTCTGTCTGTCTGTCTGTCTGTCTGTCTGTCTGTCTGTCTCTCTGTCTCTCTGTCTGTCTCTCTCTCTCTCTCTCTCTCTCTCTCTCTCTCGGGGGAAACACTGAGCTGACTTTAAACACCATGAGCAGCATCACTCAGAAGCTCATTAACTGGAGCCGGCGGGAACATCCTTGATACGCATCAGCACACATTGTTATGTCCTACCAAATGTTTATTTGACTGCCTCTCGCACTCTCTCTCTCTCTCTCTCTCTCTCTCTCTCTCTCTCAGACACCCATATGCATTAACCATACGACGGAGGAGAAGGTTCTCCTCTCATTATTCACGGCCGTGGTTTCCATGGCTCAACAGTCAGCCATGTGTTCATGTGTTGATGGTATTCATAAACCACATCTCGGTAGTTTTCAGTACAATGCTTGTTTTTATCCAGAGAGAGAGAGAGAGAGAGAGAGAGAGAGAGAGAGAGAGAGAGAGAGAGAGAGAGAGAGAGAGAGAGAGAGAGAGAGAGAGAGAGAGAGAGAAAGAGAGAGAGTATGATTAACACTAGAGACAGGAAAGATGGAACAGACCACTTACAGTCAGCCCGCACCATACTGTGTCAAGTGCTTTGGTCCACTCCACAAAACAGGCTCAGACCAGATGAAGTTAAATCTCAATACAAATAGTAAATAGTAAAAGTCCCTGTATGACACGGAGACACTGTGACATTGTAGAAAGATGTCAAACTTTCCTTTCATGCCCTCTTCATCTCTGGATAAGTCAAAACCCCGTTAGCGCGTTAACATGAGACCCTAACCATAGGGTTAGGGTTAAATGAGCTCCTGTTTTTTGGAGGGAAAAGGACGAGGACACAGGCCACATTGAAACAATGTTTTTCCTTTTTATCTGATTGATTTAATTAATTTGAATATGAATCTATTTGAACTTTCACCTGGTTTTTTTTGTTATTTGTCCACAGTCGTGTTTTGTCAATTATGTTTTTATATATTTTCTTGACCTTTTGACTATTTGTCGTACTATAGTTGAAAATCAATACATCAGTCTTACACTAAAAGGCCACGACTAGTCTAGTGGCCATCAAAGCTGCATCTCGTGCAGCTTAGAGCCAAAAGAGGAGGATTTAGAGTTCAAACTAACGGTGATTAAAGCAAGCAGAATAAAGGAGAAAGCTTGATCTGTAATGTAAAGAAGTAACATGGCTTGAGTTGACGGGAGGGTATTTCTGAGAGATCCATCACGTCTCTGTCGATCAAATCCACCGTGTCAGATGAAGGGAGCATCTGCAGCATAATGATTGACAGGCTATTAATGGCAGCAGTATCTATACACAAGCAGTCTTACCGCATGACTCATGTTGCACTGGAGCACTGGAGCATTTGCATCATGGCCAGATACCTTGATACACACTTTTGATCTCATAGATCACACACACACACACACACACACACACACACACACACACACACACACACACACACACACACACACACACACAGTGGACATGAGCCCACCTGCTGTGCCTGCTAACCTTCTACAACTTCTTTACTCAATCAACTGCCTGTGTCTTGGTGTCGGAGGAGCCCAGAAAAGCCACTGGTGTCACGGCTTTAGGCTTGGACCCAAGAGCTGCACACAGACACCAAAGGCAGATAGTGGTATTTATTTGGATAAATATCACACACAGACGGGGACAGGCAGAGACGTAGTTGGGGACCGGCAGGTGATCAGAACCGGGGCAAGGTAGACAAACCAGGCAGGGGCAGGCAGAGGCGTAGTCAGGGACAGGCTGTAGATCGAGAACCAGACAGAGCAGACGAACCAGGCAGGGACAGGCGGAGGCGTAGTCAGGGACAGGCGGTAGATCGGGAACCAGGCAGGGACAGGCAGAAGTGTAGTCAGGGACGGGCGGTAGATCAGGAACCAGGCAGGGCGGGCAGGTCCAGGGCAGGCAGGGTCGGTAACGGGAAATCGGTCCGGAGGCAAATACTGGAGAGTCTTGCATAAGTCAAGGAACAATCTGGCAAAGTATGAGTGTGCGGGGTAGACTTAAATAGGCCGGCTGATTATCATGATGCGCTGCAGCTGCGGGTGAGAATTAAACAGGGGGGCGTGGCTATCCGGTAGTGCGTAGTGGGAGCGAGGAGACTGGAATGTGGAATGCGATAAGGGGGCGTGGCTATACGGGCGAGTGCTGTGGAAGAGAGGATGCAGGAGTGCAAACTGTGACAACTGGGTCACACACCTACGTACGTACACCTACGTACGTACACCTACGTACGTACACCTACATACGTACACCTACGTGCGTACACCTACGTACGTACACCTACGTACGTACACCTACATACGTACACCTACGTACGTACACCTACGTACGTACACCTACGTACGTACACGCACGTACGTACACACACACACACAAACACATATTCTCAGAGACACACAGAAACACAAGCAGACCAGACAGCGGTAAAACAGCAGTCACATCTCTCTCGCCTCCCCTGCAGCCCTGATGCACGCGGTGGTGTTCGGTAACGTCACCGCCATTATCCAGAGGATGTACTCGCGCCGCTCGCTGTACCACACGCGCACCAAGGACCTGAAGGACTTCATCCGGGTGCACCGGCTGCCCAAGGCCCTCGAGCAACGCATGCTGGAGTGTTTCCAGACCACCTGGTCCGTCAACAACGGGATTGACGTCAGCGAGGTGAGAAGAATGAGAACTTACGTGCATAACCCTAAGCCTATGCACGTGTGTGTTATGAATACACATGTGCATAACACACACACACACACACAGCACATTACACAACCAGCCCAAGGTGCTGGACAGTATAGACTCTAGTGGTTAGGGTGTTAAGTGTACCTGTAAGCTGTAGCCCCCTCACCTGCCTATTGATGGAACGATCTACGACTAATCCCGTATGCCACTTTGGATAAAACATGAAGAGAAAAGATAAGATAGATAAAAGCAGCCCCTAAAGCGGTCAACACATTACATGGCATTATACGACATTCATTTAGCAGACGCTTGTATCCAAAGCACACAATGATAAGGTCATTCAACATTAGGTTGGAAGAGAGAAAGAGAACCACGAGTCACCAGTCAGTCAGGAGTGACAACAAGCCTCCAGGGGCAGAACCAGAGCTCAGGTAAAAGTACCATAAGTTGGCTCCCTAGATTTGACAAGTATAATAAGTTCATCACACAGCAGTTTGACAATGACAAATAGTGAAGCCAACAGACACAAGCTAATAAGCAAAAGCTAATAAACAAACGCTGGCAAACGAGCTGAACACGTGATCAGCTTTCAGCGTCAGTGTTGCCAGTGTTTTCCTATGGAGTATTCGGGTGTAGCGGACCGCTTTCGGCTTGTTGCGCGCAAAGTCAACTTTTGACAGGTTGACGCTGACTGACGCCAAAGCGCATCCTTTCAGAAATACAGCTCTGTTTTTGTTTTCCCCAAAAGCAACAGCAACTAAACCCCCCAGGGG
>CM051015.1:5419244-5471744 GCA_027704905.1 Muraenolepis orangiensis | reverse complement strand
CTCTGTCTCTCTCTCTCCCCCCCTCGCTCTCTGTCTCTCTCTCTCCCCCCCTCGCTCTCTCTCTCTCTCTCTCTCTCTCTCTCCCCCCCCCTCGCTCTCTCTCTCTCTCTCTCTCAGGCGGACTGGGAGAGCAACGGCGGCTTGGTCAAGAAGCTTCCGTCCATCCGGGAGGACGAGGAGGGTGACGAGGATCCGGGCACCGTGTCGTGCGCCCCGCGGTCCCCGCTGCGCCTGGGCAGGGGCCTCAACTCGCCCGTGCGCTCCCCCCTGCTGCTCCCCAGGGCCTACAGGGGCCCCGCCGAGCACGCACGGCCCTCCTCCCTGCAGATCCCTGTGGTTAGCTTCAGCGCTGTTCCCGCTGAGCTCAGCCCAAGGTACCGTGGGCCTGACGCACGCACGCACGCGCACGCACACACATGCATAGTATGTACATCGTGCATACAGTACATAGCACTCAATTACGTGCATGGACGCACACACACATACATGCATGCATGCATGCACACACATACTTATGCACGCACAAGCATACACACACGCACGGGTGGGCATAAATGCATGCAGTTGCACATACATGTGAATCATCGGCCAGTCCGTGGGCGTAGAGGCAGTGTAGACACGTCTATAAATACGGGAACAGGAGTGTCTGGCTGCTATGGCAACAACGGGTAAATCTTTTATTTATTTTTATTCTGACGCTGTGTTACCTATATGTACAGGCATACATTTATTTATTGATATCTATACATGCATCTATTTGAAACGTCAGTGGCTCTATTAAATTGAAGCGTCTAAGTGAGATGATACGGCCTCACTGTGACATATTCAATGTTCCAATCCCATAAGCATCACACTGCGCTGCTCTCCCCCTCCATCATCTCCTCCTCTTCCCACCCCTCCTCCTCTCTCTCCATCTCCCTCCTCCTCCTCCACCATCTCCTCCTCTTCCCACCCCTCCTCCTCTCTCTCCATCTCCCTCCTTCTCCTCCACCCCCCTCCATCATCTCCTCTTCCCACCCCTCCTCCTCTCTCTCCATCTCCCTCCTTCTCCTCCACCCCCCTCCTCTTCCACTCTCCACCTCCCTCCATCATCTCCTCCTCTCCCTCCATCTCCCTCCTCCTCCTCCACCCCCCTCATCTTCCACTCTCCACCTCCCTCCATCATCTCCTCCATCTCCCTCCTTCGCCTCCACCCCCCTCCTCTTCCACTCTCCACCTCTCTCCATCATCTCCTCCTCTCCCTCCATCTCCCTCCTCCTCCTCCACAGATTTGTGGACGGCATTGAAACAGACAGCCACTCCATCTCCTCACAGAAGTTTGAGTTCAGCCCCAGCATCTCACCTTTGGGTCCATCCTCTCCTTTTCCAGGTAAACACACACACACACACACACACACACACACACACACACACACACACACACACACACACACACACACACACACACACACACACACACACACACACACACACACACACACACACACACACACACACACACACACACACACACACACACACACACACACACACACATATAATATATATAACTGTGTGTTTTTTCCTATAGGGAACCGGGAGCATTCTGAGATCAAGCAGAGTGTGTCTAAACTAACAGAAGAGGTGAGCTATCCTGGAGTGGATACTATACATACTGAATATCCATAGTTAAAGCAATATTTCAAATTTGAGGTTGCATTATTATGCATTTCCCTTCCATATTCATTTTCACCATTGGTGTAGGACACTTTATTTTCAAAGATGGTGGCCCTCCCGTCAGAGAAGCGCGCACGCACGCGCGCACGCAGCGCACGCACGCACGCACACACG
The DNA here is from genome assembly GCA_027704905.1 of Muraenolepis orangiensis. Classification (NCBI taxonomy): domain Eukaryota; kingdom Metazoa; phylum Chordata; class Actinopteri; order Gadiformes; family Muraenolepididae; genus Muraenolepis; species Muraenolepis orangiensis. The sequence continues at coordinate 5,469,914 of CM051015.1, read as the reverse complement.
CGCACACACACACACACAATCCTATTAAAATATTCAGCAGAAGCCAATTAAAACTGGGTAAATATATGTATATTTGAAAAAACATTAAAATACACAGCAATAATTGCATTTATCCATTTAGCCATTTGTCAGTCAAAAAAGAATTCATTAAAAAACATAAAACCAATTGTTACATTTATTTTACATTCTGGGACATTTGTTTCTCTGCGCCTCCCTTGTAACTCTCTGGCGCCCCCCAGGGGAGACACGCCTCACACGTTGAAAACCCCTGGTGTAAGAAATAAGAAAGATCAGAAATATATTCATGTACTAAAATATGTTTGTGTCTTTCCCTCATACAGATGAACAGTCTATCCAGGCACGTATCTCAACTCAGCCAGGAGCTCCAGGAGATGACGCATCTGCTCAGGCCCCTCCTCCGCTTGCCGCCTCAGCCAATGACAATGGTGCTGACGCCAAACCTAACCCCGCCCTCCAGCAGCGTTAGCCAACTGTCAATGAGCACCTGCCAGTCGGTGCCAGTGCCCTCCACCCCGCCCTGCTGCCTGCAGAGGACCGAGGCACCCGGCACCCTGCTGGACGGAGGGGACACGGTGGGCATGGACCTCCCCGGGTGCCTTCTCCCTACGTCCCCCTCTGCTCCAAGGCCCCCCGCCTCCTCCCCCCAGTACAGCCCCCAGGCAGGGATGACCCACCCCTCCGCCTCCCCCCGTGAGCCACCTTCGCCTGGGGAAGGCGACCCCGACGGCTCCCCTGGCTTCCAGAGTCTCCACGCCGGTTCCAGTAACGGTATCTTTTTCCCGTCGCTCCGGGACAAGCCTCCCCTGGCTTCTCACACGCCGTCCCCCTCGCTGTCCTTCTCCTTGTCCGTCTCCTCGTCTGCCTCTCCCTCTCCCTGCCAGGGCACCCCTCACCCCTCTCTGCCTGGCAGCTGCACCAGCAGCAGCAGCAGCAGCAGCGGCGTAGCGGGATGGGCCAGCTCCCCGCACCTCCTCCCTCCCAGGACATACCTCCGCCCGCGCCTCCGACAGTCTTCTACTGCTCAGCGCCCCCGTCTCTCCACTCCTCTCCGAGGGACCGCGGGCCCCGGGCCCAGGGCCCCTCCGCACCCTCCAGCCCTCTCTACCCCCCGGCACAATCGCCCCTCTCCCTCCACTTCTTCTCCCTGGAGTCGGTGAGGGAGAAGAGGACAGGCGGGAACGGCCACGTCCCGTCCCGGTCCGACGCCGCGCCGCCGCCGCGCCCCAGAACCGGCCCCCCTGGGGGGCAGGAGCTGGAGATGACAGAGTGGGCGGCCCCGCCCCCGCCGCCCCAGGACGGGAGACCCCCGGCGGAACACGGCATCGGTTTCATAGACGAGGAAGGACACACTCTATGAACAACCTGCAGCTTTGGACGAAAAAAGATAGAGAGAGAGGGGGGGGGATGTGTAGGCGTACGAGAGGCTGACGGCTGTGATTGGACGGAGCGCTGGGAGCGATGGAGGACGGTCCAAGGCCCGTATCAATCGGTCTGAATCCCGCCGCTACCGACGGAGAACCGGACTGTACCGGGTCACCGTGCCCCTGGGAGGTGACTTGGACGGGGGCAGCCGCCACCAATCAATACTAATTGTCTCAGTTTGGGCTGCAGTGGACTCCCCTCTATCACATAGACGCGAACCGGACAGGTCATTGGATCACTTCTGCAATCCTTACCCTTGGCCCTCGTCCACAGAGACTGAGCAACAGGTCTATAATACAGCCATCGAGCCTCTAAACATGGATCTTGAGGTCAATTTGTCTTTGTCCAACCACTAAACCGTTACACTTAAAGGGCAGGCCTTCCCACTTCAACCAGGAGCATGCACGAAGCATGGTTTGAGCCATTTTTATGTCCGAATACACGTAGGCAAAAGATGCATAGTACCCCACCCCTACCACTTTTCCCCAAATCCTATATTCTTACACAATCACGTTCTAGTCACTGTATGAGCAGTGCAAGCAAAGAGACAGCGATGGTCTTATTCAAGCATGAAAGAACCTAGTGAGTGGACTTCAACGAGAGGGTCAGAGTCAGTGTGCCAAAGATATAGGTTTGATTTCAGGAGCGGTGAGGAAGACACCAAAGTTACATGTATACTCCATGTATTGCCCCATCTGACTGTTTACTACCAGCTGATCAGATTGTACTAAATCATCCCCCACGGCCCATTCCACCCCCGCCCAGAGCTTGAGCCATTCCACCATTCGTGCCTTCACCCCAGGGTGACAGACTCCTCCCGAACGTTACCTTAAAACAACTACAGGCCAACATCCACCCCATTCAGGAAAGCCACCGTCTTCACCCAAAGGAAAACGTCACACTTTTTTAATTTACAAAACAGAAATAATTGTTTCATTCATAGATTTATTTTTTTTAAGCAACTGAAGAAAGTGTTCAGAGAATATACTTTGTACGGGACGCCTCCCTCACAACGGGTACCCATAACGGGTAACCACCTGTACCCACGTAAGGACCAGACGCCTCTCACAGTGCTGGGGGAGGGGGGGGGGGGGGTGGAGCCCCTCCCCGGCTAAGGCGTATGTAGCGACGGACACACATGCTGTAACATCCTCCAGAACACACCTCGACGTTAGCACAGGTCATCCGCTCCCCTTCCCTCGCTTCCCCCCCACCTCCACCTCCACCACACGCTAAGCTACGCAGCTTCCGGCTCGAGAGTAAAAGAGACAATAAAATACACCCAAATAAAATACTTCCAATCACATGTGGCCCATGGCCACATGTCTGCTGGCCAAGCGTTATCCTGCCTGGGAGATTTCCGTCGCAGGTTATTTGTAACATAAGAGACCGCCAAGAGTTCTGGATTTCTATTTTCTGTAGCAGGCGGGGGTTTTCTGGGCCACTGGGATACACGTTGACATGAAGAAACGGGACAATTTTTCACAGAGGTCAAATAGACCCATTGTGCAGGGTGTTTCTTTCTTATGGGCTGGAGTAGTAAGGGATAGAGGACCTTTTGGTTGGGGTTGTTCCCCTCAGACGCATGTCACAGCTGTTTGCATGAAGCATGTGCCTGCATTTGAACTGCTGAAGGACGGCGCGGTGGACGTCACACACAACCCCGCGCCTGTACCGGCTGGAAGTGCTTAGGCTTCCGTTTCCTTTTAACTTCTTCTGTTACGTAAACTTTTACCAGGAATACATATACAGTGCTACAATAAAGAAGTGTTTTTTTAATAAACAGACCCATTTTCTGAATTTTTCCAAACCACAGGCCTGAATTAGATTTTTATTCAATTCAACCACGATCATCAAACTTTGTACATCGGTTTGTTCACTCTGCTGAGCTGCAAGTTCATGAAAGTCCCCGGCGATTGGATTATCATCATTTTAAATTACGTTATTTTGTATTTGAGAGTTCATGAGTTGCAGCTCAGGTCCACACTATTTTTAGATCACACGGTAAGAAAATGTAAAAACCAAAATGTACATTATCCTTTTAGTTAAATAAGTCAAACACAAAGTCTTTCAGGTGTGCATATATTTGAACGGCGACATTCACTCTCTCTCTCGCGCTAGGGGCTTCCGTTAACCATTGAAATGCTTTGGGACAGTCTACAGTGAGATTCTGAGCAGAGAGACGTAATCAAACAACCCAGGAAATGAGGAAGAAGCAGAGGAAGAAAGAAAGATTAGTTTTAACTTCTATTGTGGTGGAGACACACTTAGTCCTCTCCCTCTCTCAGGCTCAGGCGCTGTTTAGCTTTTCTTTGTTATCACGATGACATGTTCTCTTGTCCTCGTCTCGACTGTTCAGTCAGACGGAAAAAATAAGAAGGCGAGGCAAGGCAAGACGAGGACAAGAGAACCTCGGAGACCGGCGATGAGGCAAACGGCGAGGCTGCACGCTCCAGGGTGCTTTTGTCTAAGCGGAAGGCTCATGGGTCAGCCAGACGAAGACGTTCAAACCTTAAAAGAACAGAAAAACCTTATCATCCCGCTGGGGTTGTAGTGTTAAGGGACGGTGGGAGTATTGGAAGCTTTGATTATTCAAAAATAATAGCCATTAAACCGTTAAGTTGTCACGAGAAGAAGAAGGTTAAGAACAGAGCAGACGATATGTGGGAAGATGTCTTTTTACCTCGGGGTCAAGGGGTCAAGGTGGGGGGGGGGGCAAACAATACATCCCAAAAATATATTTAGTTTCATATATATGCATGTATATATATATATATATATAAATATATATAAATGTATATATATTTACGAGGTATGTATCCACAAAAGAGAAAAAACACACACACACACACACAACAAAACTAAATAACAATCAAAAACCTCAAGCACCCTTTTTTTCTTCCTCTCTTTAAAATATAAGCCTGGCACCTTAAAATAACAACGCACATAATTGTTATTAAGTCAATGAATCATTCATTAGCAAAATAGAAGCCAGAAAGCTTTACTCTCCCATCTCAGTCTGACCTGCATGTCAAAAGTCTCCTATTGTTGGACCGTCCAAGATGCAACGCACACATACAAACCTCCCCAAAAAAAAATAATAACAAAAAACAACCAACAAAAATTCATTCAAAAATAGTCACCTCAGTCCCCCGGAGGGAAGGGAGAAAAATAATTCCTCTCCGGAGTTAGTTTTTTTTTTTCCTATCGTCAACAAAACACTAAGCGGAGAAAAAAAAAAAAAAAAAAAAAAAAAAAAAAAAAAAAGTAGAACTCAACCAGCCTCTTTCCACTGAGCACCATCGAAAAGAGTCTTCATGCCGAGGTTGAGGACCTCTGAGGCAGGTGTTTGGGGGGGGGGGGGGGGGGGGGGGGGGGGCGGGTTGGGGGGGGGCGGAGAGCGTAATGAGTTGTTCGCCATAGTCTGACCAAAAAATAAAAGAACTACAAAAATAAAGAATTGTCTTTGTGTGCAACAAAACAAGAAAAAGATAACTCAAAATCAATGCCAAAAAATAAACCAAAACAAAGGATGATATCCCCCTGACTGTTAGTGAGGCTGGCAGTGGAGAGGGCTGGGGAGAGGAGTGGAGCTGCCCCCCGGTGGTCACGCCAAGTACTGCTGCATCGCCGTCTTCGCCCTGTGGACCACGGATGACCACAAAAACAAAACAAGGTCAACGCTTGGGGGGGCGTGGCGGGTTGGATGCTCAACAGCTACACACCAGTATGTATGTATGTATGCATGTGTATATGTATGCATGTGTATATGTATGTATGCATGTGTGGCCCACCTGTCACAGAGATTGGTGTCTGGGGACTGCGCAAGTTTGTGCAGTATGTCCACGAAGCCCAGCTCCCTCAGCTTATCCTGCCGCTCCTGGGAGCCTGAACACACACACACAATTTTATATATATATATATATATATATATATGTGTCTCGAAGATTCAAGATCTTCGATGTTCCTGGCCAAGGTGTCCCATGACTCGGGGCCTCACAGCCTCCTATAGCCAGGCTCACCTGCTCTGGTGAGTCCCTCAGCATCCTCCTCGTTCCAGATCAGGTTGGAGATGCAGAAGGTGGCAGCCAACTGCAGCTTCACATTTGAGTGACCCTGACGGACAGAGACACACAGACAGAGAGACCAATACAGAGAGATAGAGAGAGACCAAGACAGAGAGAGACAGAGAGAAAAATTATAAGTTTCACTGGCTCATTGAAATGGGCACATTTCTTAAATGGCAATGCATGTGGTGAGGTTTGCTGATCCAGGACCACAGACCATGTTAACCACTGAGAGGTCCAGGACCACAGACCCATGTTAACCACTGAGAGGTCCAGGTCCAGGACCATAGACCCATGTAAACCACTGAGGTGAGGTCCAAGACCACAGACCACAGACCCATGTTAACCACTGAGAGGTCCAGGACCACAGACCCATGTTAACCACTGAGAGGTCCAGGACCACAGACCACAGACTCATGTTAACCACTGAGGTGAGGTCCAGGACCACAGACCCATGTTAACCACTGAGGTGAGGTCCAAGACCACAGACCCATGTTAACCACTGAGTGGTCCAAGCCTCCAAGTCTTACCATGTAATATTTGATTTTCTGGAGCATGTCGTCATTGGTCATGATGAGATCCTTGGCCGTGTTGCCGTCGGCGACGTTAGCCAGGATGCACAGGGTCTGCCCAACGGTGCGGAGAGTAGCACACATATTACTGAAAACAAACTACGAACTGCTGCTCATGTTCATGATTTCTCATTTAAATAAGATACATTTGCTTATGCATACTAATACTGTTACTATTACCACTAGTACTATTGTCACCAATCAAACTCTTCGGTTACCATTAGCAGCAACCCAAAAACAAAAAATGACCTAAGAAGAAAATTAAGGGAGAAGTCTAGCATGACGAATCTGCTGGGGGGGGTACTCACTTGCTCCTTGACCTCCATGCTGTGGTCTCCTTCCAGGATCAGGGTGACCGCCTGCATGATCTGCTTCCCATGGGAGCTCATGACCTGGTCGATGTGCTGACGGGGCAGAGGCAACACACGCCAGGTCAACCAGTGTGTGGGGATAGGGGGGGGGGGGCGGCATGAATAAAGGTGTGTGTGTGTCTCTCACCGGGCGCGTGGAAAGCAGATTACGCAGTAGGCCAAGGGTCTTCATCAGCACGTTGGTGTCAGGGTCGGAGAGCAGGCGGAACAACTGCTCCGTCCCCAGGGAACGCACAATCTCCACCTTCACCTTCTGGTCCGCCTGGAACGCCATGTTCTACACACACACACACCACACACACACACACACACACGAGAAGTCAAATCTATCGGTACGCAAGTACATTCATGTTGGGGTGATTTGATCAAATGTTAATTGTGTCCGAGGCTGATGCTACGGTACGATAGTATGGTAAATCGATAATTTCTGGGTCAAGAAAATATATACATATATATATTAAAATCATGATGAGACATTTGTTGGGGTCTGTACCAAAACAAACATTTTCTCACACTATTGCGCTTTTGATGAATATTGACATGGAAGTGTCCAGCCCTAAATGTGTCTATTACAATAAGGTAGGTATAAGGTAGCTGAATAGAGATTGCATATAGTGTGATGAACATGGTCTTCCTACCATCAGGGCCCAGATCCCATTCACTCTGAGTGCAGGGCTTTCACTCTGAGTCAGACTGCACAGCAACTCAATCACCCCCGACTCTAGGATGGGCTGGAGACAGAGACACACAGAGTACATCATGTATTAATACTATAGACATGTACTTGTCTCTCTCTCGCTCGGTTAAGTTAGTTAACAACACATATATTTTGCCATGCTTTTTTAAATGTTATTTGTTGTGAAGCATTATGCGCTGTATATGGTTGAGTGCTAAATAATAATACTTAAATGTATTATCATTATTATTTATTTATTTATTTTATGCGCGTGTGTGTGTGTGTGTGTGTGTGTGTGTGTGTGTGTGTGTGTGTGTGTGTGTGTGTGTGTGTGTGTGCACATACGCGCGCACACGCACGCACACACACACACACACACACACACAAAACCAGCAGAAACGTAGTGAGGGAACGGAGGTGTGTGTGTGAGGGAAAGCGTGGAAGCAGAGAGACGACGTGATGAAGAGTGAGGCCGTGTACCTCTTTACTGGGTGAGAACTCCAACAGCAGGTTGCATAGCGTGGAGGAGGCCATGACCAGAACCTCGTCCGGGGCGTTCTGCAACAGCTGCTCCAAAACCACAACCACAACAACAACAGTTGAGTTAACCGGCAAACAGCCACACGTGCTTCACTGAAGCGTGCATACGGTTGGCAGAACTTGGGGTGGAAGTGGACGCCCACCTTCATGAGGGGTTTCCACACGGCGTGGTCATGGAAGCTGGTCCTGAGCTGCTGCACCGACCGCGACAAACTGTGTAGGCACCTGGACACACACACACACACACACACACACACACACACAGAGACAAGAGTAAAGGTTGTAGGAAACCTGACAGGGGGGGGTTGGGGAACAAATAAGAAAGTAGGACCCAGAAGGTCATGGAGTTCGACGGTCATGTCTGAGGGACGGCTAGAAAATGGACAGACGGTTAAACACACAGTGGGACAGTGGGACAGAAGGAGAGGCGTGCCTCCGCACTCTACCTGACCGCTGCGAGGCGCACTTTGATGCTGGATTCTGAAAGTCCGCTCACTATTCTGTCCATCATGTTCTCCGTCTCGGTGATCTGTTGGAGGCACACGACACACACACCACAATTCTTAGTCACCAGCAAACACCAGAATAGGAAAAGCACTAAATGAATTAGGCCTCCCATTAAGTACGAAGACTAAAGGCATTGAAACCTAAATAAGTGTAAATTAGCAAAATGACCTCGTCTCCGTCGGACCAGTAATAATAATATAAATAGTATAATAAAATGAATATAAACAACAATATATTTGATTTACGTATATAGCATCTTTCAACACCGGGGACCATCGCTGGGGGCTTGAAGGTGCATTAAAACAACACATTCAATGACAAAACGACAAATTAATTTACAATACATTTACATTTCCTCGGTGAAGATAATTGCAGCGGGATGCCATCATTGTCATCATAGGACCCCATGTTACAGCTGCAACATCAACGTTATATGTGAAGAAGTAAGAAATTAAGTCAATGTGATCATTCAGGTAAAACTTTATCACGGCTTCGCTCTAGTTTACCGATATATATATCTCAAATGCCACATGGAAACATGTTGACCTTGTGAACACGGGATTGCGTCGAAAAACATCACTTTTGCCTCCTAAATAAGATATGAAATACTCAATTATTTGTAACACATCAAAGTCATATTTGGGTGTTACTGTCCGCAATGCCAAGAAGTCTATTTCCATTGAAGGGTAGTGATAATGACAGCTATGATATGACAGCAGTGCCACACAGTGGTGTAGCACTGCTGTCATTTATCACTACCGTTACTCCTCCCTCATGGGTCTGTCAGCGCCGGGTGTATTGTTGCCATATACACAATCCTTGCCTGGCTCCACACACACACACACCTGAATGTGGCAACGCTGAATCATTATAAATGGGTCCCCATCAGACACACACGGGATAGAACCAGTCACCTTCTTGCGGATGTCCTCGTCATTGGAGCCCAGCGAGGCGTAGAGTTTGAAAGCTGCTTGTCTCAGCTCGTGTGCGTGCTTCAGATCGTGGTCCAGCTGCGCACACACACACACACACACACACACACACACACACACACACACACACACACACACACACACACACACACACACACACACACACACACACACACACACACACACACACACACACACACACACACACACACACACACACACACACACACACACACACACACACACACACACACACACACACACACACACGGTTCCTTTCTAAATTAATTCTGTTGACAAACATGTCGTCTTCAATGTGATGAAATATGTAGTTGTGGTTAATGTTGGACTGGTACGTAGCACATTGATTCTGGAGGTGGGGATCGTTATTGACCTATGGGGATCAAGGATCCAACATTGGTGCTAGAACATCCAGCGGGTGAACACATGGTGTACACAGACAGCGCTGTAAGGCAGATCATGCAGAGGCTCCCAGAGGGTCTGACGCACCCTCTTGATGTCAGTGATGGCCGACACGGAGCTGGGGTACTTGAAGTAGTCGGCCAGCATGGCCACCAGGTGGTCGGTGGTGCTGGCGATGCGCTGCAGCTCCACGTCGGGCTCCATCAGGTAGGCCAGAGTCTCCGCCCCCTCCACCCGCTCCTCCAGCAGACGCTCTTTGCTGCACATGCGCACCAGACACGGCAGCGTCTGTGTGTGTGTGTGTGTGTGTGTGTGTGTGTGTGTGTGTGTGTGTGTGTGTGTGTGTGTGTGTGTGTGTGTGTGTGTGTGTGTGTGTGTGTGTGTGTGTGTGTGTGTGTGTGTGTGTGTGTGTGTGTGTGTGTGTGTGTGTGTGTGTGTGTGTGTGTGTGTGTGTGTGTGTTGGGGATGGGGGGAGAACCGCTTTAAAATACATCAGGAGAGTACCGTTATTCTTTACCTCGACAATTGTTGTGAAGACTGACTTAGTGGAAGTAAGTTCATGGTAAAAGTGTGTATTTTTCTTCTTTTAGATTTTCTAAAGTCATAAATCTTACATTTGAATAGCATGCAAAAAACACACAAAAGATGAAATATTACATCAAAACAATAAAGGATTTGGTAATGGAACCCAGACGGGGGATGAAGTAAATGTGTTGTTGTAGAGTAGCGTACAAGTGGGGCAAGTGAGATGGGGAGAAACAAACCAACCTTTAAGACGACGCAAGTGTCGTCCGTCCTAATGGCGCCCGCTCGACACATGTAGGTTAGACTGGGAGGAGCGCGGTGGTGGTGGTGGTGGTGGTAGAGGCAAGGCACACAGGGGACAAGATTGTGAAAAGAAGAAGCAATTTCTTCAAACAAAAGAGGAGAAGAACACTCCTGTAACACCAGTACAACATTTGCATACGACGGGCGGCGTGTATTTGGTCCCTGGGTTCCCCCGGGGGGGCGGGCTCACCATTTGGCTGCGGTGAGCTGCATTTCGATGGGCTGATCCCGTTGCATCATTCGGACAAATACCTGAGAGAGGAGCTCGCCTTCCACCAACACTGCAATAAAGGAAACCGCAAAGCACATTCGTTTAACCACCATAGAGACCCAAAGAGAACGAGACCAAGTCTGTCCCGTCGTTTCCCCCTTACCGTTCACCAGTGTCATGGAGACCTGCGTGTTCTCGTAAGCCAGGACAGAGAAACACTTAAGTGCCTGCATGGGAACCTGGGATGGGGGGGGGGAGATGATGAGGCCCAGACACCAGACGGAAGAAACCAAACGATGAAGGGGGGGGGGGGGGGGGGGAGCACGCATTACCTTGTAGGAGGGAGCGATAAGCAGCGGCGCTATGTTCTGGATGGCGCCATGATTAAACAGAACCGTCTGATGCTCTGGGGTCTGGAGACAGAGAGAGATGTGCACACATACACATATCAGGGAAACACGTGTGTGTGTGTGTGTGTGTGTGTGTGTGTGTGTGTGTGTGTGTGTGTGTGTGTGTGTGTGTGTGTGTGTGTGTGTGTGTGTGTGTGTGTGTGTGTGTGTGTGTGTGTGTGTGTGTGTGTGTGTGCGCGCGCACCTTGCAACAGTGGGAGAAGATCTGTGTGATGTACTCCTGTGTCCTCTGCGAGTGGCTCAGGAGGGACATGAGATGGGGAATCACAGTGATGTCCTTCATGGGAGATAAGGAGGTTTACACAGAGTAAGAGAGGAGACGCTCAGAGAAAGGGCGTTGGCTTTGTGGCTCTTACCGTATACAGAAGCTGGACGGGGGTGACGGGACTGATGAAGACTGTCCTGAGGCATCGGAGGCACGCCTCAATAAAGGTCAAGTCAGGACATAGGAGACCTAAGATGTAATAGACACCGGTGTTACGGTTGTTTTTCACGAAACTATACATTTTGACTTGGAGCTTGGTAGGCTTGCATTCTTCCATCTATTATGGTGTGAAATATCTATGGTGTATATTCAGTTTTTGTTCTGCTGCAGTTTTTATTTCCTTTTACTCTTTTACCTCAGTCGTGGTTTGCTTCCGTCTTGGCTAGGTAGTACCCCTCGAGAAATAAGCCCTTTCTCTGAAGTTGCTCTCCTCGTTAAATACAATTCCATATTCGATAAATATTGAGCAACACACAAAGAACATTCACCAAAATTAACTGGTGTCTACTTGCAGAGGTACAGAGGAAACCGGCTAGTACTGCCAAGCACCCAGTGATGCAAAGCTGTGATGCTCTTGATGTCTAGGGCCTGCTTTTTACAAAGCCAGTGTATTTTCTATGGATCAATTATGCCTGTTTGGTCTACGTGTGTAAGAGAGTGACATTAGGAGCAAGAAAAGTGATAAGATAGTGTGTGCGTGTGCGTGTCACCTTGTAGCAGGGCTGGGATGATGTGACAGTCCACCAGGGACTTGATGTTGTTTTCCGTGCCCATGGCCAGGCTGCCGAGAACCACGGCACACTCTGTCTGCAGCTCTGAACTAGAGGACACCTGCTGGAGCAAGTAAAGTAACCTGGACCCCAACAAAAAACATACACACAATAAGAGTGTTAAAAGTGGAAAAAGCCATGTTCCTCTAGTGAGTAGAAAAAAGAAAAGAAAAAAAAAAGAAAAGAACAGGGAAAATTAATGAAGGGGCCGTGCAAGAGAAGGAGAAAATGACAGGTACAAGAATAAACAAGGTGTGTGCAAGATACCTGGGCACTGCTCCGAGTACAATCAGGTTAGCTTTCTGCTTGTTGTTCCCAATAACAGCATTCTTCATGTCACTGTCAGGACACACAGGAGAAAGCCACACATGCATAACATGAGCTAAGAATGTATCGACCAGGTAAGCATCAAAACCATCCGTGGCCTCACTGGTTAGCTTTTGCCAGAATATTCTCATTCATTTCAGGTCACATGAGCCCCCCCTGTGGACCGAGTATATTAACAATCTGGAGCAGCTACATGCTTTCCTCATCAGTCGTAGGGCCTTTGTGTTTCCCTTGCTCAACATTGCCGGTCATTACGCTTGTCTGAACAGTACTGAATAGCGGCAGGTGAACAGAGCTTGTGGAAATTTACTGGACCACTGGGCTGCAGGCTGAGCGCAGGGGCCTGAACCGTAACCAGAGCTTGTCTATTCAGTGTTAAAAATAAAGATGAATACAGCCCAGGTCACCGAGGGTGTAAGAGGAGCAAGGGAGTGAAAGAGAACTACACCGGACATTGATATAGACTTCCTAGTGGGCCCTAACGTGCAAGGGCTGGGTAGGAACACACACAGACACCAAATAGAATCTATCCATCTTCACGTGAATCTATATGCAAATCAGCTCTGTGAAAGGATAATAGAATACATCCCATGTCAATTTCACAATTCCTAGCAGATTTAACCAATACACCCAGAGTTTGGCCTTGTTTGAAGTCACAAGTGCTGCCCTCAAACCATGGACGTGAACAACCAAGGATGTATAGGGTAGAACCGACCATGCAATACGAAAAGGGTGTGGAGTGTGTGTGGTTGATGGCTACTACATTGGGAGCCAGTCCACCCTGGGACACACCGCTCAAGTGGCTTTGCTGAGCTCCGCCAAAGCACGGAGCTGCACAGGACCCAGGCGTTATCAAACTAGTTGAGTGTTGGAAAGATGTTACAGGCAGAGCTATTAATGTCAGAGCTCTCCCGGGTCTGTGTGGTGTTGACTAGTTTAACCCGTGTGCCATGAATATGTTCATGCGCCACAGGTGTGCAGCCTCACCCAGCCCCTGAGCCTCAACCGTCTCAGGCCAGGTGAGGCTGCTCGAAACCCCCACCAACAACACACACACTCCACACAGTGACTTAATGGATGGGTGACAGCATCCACCACCTTGTTGTCCGTACTGTTGAACTTACATGACACCCTGAAGAACTTTCTGTGGGTCGGGGTCAAACAGCCGGTCAACATAGTGGCGACTAGTAGCAGTGACTTCCTGTAAGGTCAAGGGTCAAGAAAATAAATCTATAAATCAAGAGACAAATCATTACAACGTCAACAATTGCATTGATTGAGCACATACCATAGGAAGTTTGTTGTTGTTGTTGTTGTTGGCTGAACAACATATGCAAACATTAATGACCTTGTGAAGTCACAACACTGAATAAGACACCATAACACAATCCATAACACAATCTATAACAGCAACTTTGGATAGGCACTCCTAAATCTATGGCACTGGGAAGTGTTTACCAGTATGTCGACATACATACTAAGCAATGTGCCTCTAGCTCACAAGAAAGTCATGTGAATTCAAATCACTCAATTAATGGACAAAAGGACACTGGCAACACAATAAGTAGCGATACCTGTGCATGTGTTATGGCTCAGTAGTGTCATTATGAAGCACGTTGGATCGATACCAAGCACTTCTGATCCCTAACAGACACCCTCGACATGGGGGCGTTTCCCTGGTCACCGTTTAACGGCGTGTCACTCAACTACTAGACATGTGACAGCCAGTTGACCGTTAAACAACATTCAATCAGCAATGGCGAAAGTAATGTGTTTTAATCACAGCCAACGGTAATCAATTAAACATCAGCAATCGGCTGATCAAGTTTAGAAAGCGTTAAAACTAACTAGTTGATCTACCTTAGTTTTAGTTTGTCTGTTTCAAAATAAACAAACACCTGAATCAATGCGTTACTGAAAATGAATGAGACCCGTGGTTAAATGCGAACTCGTTTGCAAAACCAATGATAATGTATTCCGTATTAAACTATGTTCAAAGGGAATCGGACATGACTTGAGAAGGAGCTAACTGCTAACTCATTCCCAGTCGGCACTGACAGCTTCGACGGTGCGCTCGTTTTGCGTCTACCCACATTGCGGAGCCTGAGCGCTCTGGGCACCGTGTCACTCTGTTCTGTGGGATTAATCCCGCCCGCCCGGGTACACCCGAGAACCAAATCGATCTCACCGCAACAGCTACGTACGTACGTAGTTGTGGACCGCCCTGAGGTTGCAAAACCCCTTTAGCTTGTAGGCTAATAAGTAAGCCCACTCAAAAACCCTTCAAAAAACAACAGCGACCCCGCAGCTCGGTAGGGGGTCGCGGCCCATCGAACCAGTCAGCGAAGTCGTTCAACGAACGCGTCGGGAATGTAAACCCGAGAAGCAGCCGACAGTGTTGAGAGACTCACAGACAGCACACTGATGCGGAGCGGGGCCTCCAACAAGCACGCCATGTCTCTCCCCGGTCCCAGCGACCCTCTCGCTCACTCCGCCCCCCCAGAAGGCAGCGAGCGGAATGATCAACTTAATATACGATTGTTTACAACCCAATATGTATATGGTGTCCCTCGTATAAAGCTATCGGCGATTTAAACGTGTTAAACATGAAAATCTGTTAGCAAGCTCCCCTTGATTGAAAGTGGATTTACCAAATAAGTAAATTTTGTTTATAAACGTGACGTAGGGGGGGAATTATTTTTGAGTGATTCGACACATTGAGAGTACGTGAATATAAATACACGCAGCCAGTGATAAATCAGCATTTTACTAATGTAAGTTATAGTTTCTCAAACCAATGTGGTGTAACCAGCTAAATGGGCAAATATATTACATTTGGAGTGTAATAGAAAGCGCTGCGCTGGTTCTAGAATGCGTTTACCAAACAGTGTGAACCACTGCGCATGTGCAAGAGTAAGACGCTGAAAGGTGGGAAATTCATTCTGTTTTGGCTTAGCCTACCTCTAACTAACGTTGTTTACTGGCTAGTTTATAATTGTATATCCTGACACACCAGAGACAAAACGTCGCATTCCTCTATTTAGCTCTCTGAAAGTGGAGTAAACCACCAGTGTTTTGCTAGTATTTACGTCCGACATGTGTCTCAGAACGCGAGTGTCTGTGGTCCCCTGGTATCCATCTACCACTGGGTCTAGGTCAAATATACAATTGTATATTAATGCTTTAGTGATATACATGCATACATCCTGTATTAACATCCACGGGTATTGCCACATGCGTATATCAGTCTGCTGAATGTAAAGACCAACACATTGAAGCAGGAACCCCACATAATTAGGTGATTCAGTGGGTGGCTTTTGACTAATGATTCATTCATGTGATCAACTCAACAAAATAACAAATAAGGTCAACGCAAGATGAAGATCGCGGTAGAAGGCTGTTGCCACGGTGAGCTGGACAAGATCTACGAGACCATCGGCTACCTGGAGCAGAAGGAAGGGCTGAAGGTGGACCTGCTCCTGTGCTGCGGGGACTTCCAGGCGGTGCGCAATGAAGGCGACATGAGTTGCATGGCGGTGCCTGCCAAGTACCGGACGATGCAGACGTTCTACAAGTGAGCACTACAATACCACGCCTTTGATACGATTCAAGGTGTTTTAATTAGCCAGATACAATATATGTTTTGGCCATAACAAAAACAACACATACACATAATATATACCATAACGATGGACACCAAAAGAACAGCAAAGTGACTGATGGATGATATGTACAATGGAATGCTTACTCCCCATTCCCTCCTGCAGTATGAATTTCCTACAACAATCCTATACTAAACTATACAATACTACACTAAACAATACAATACTACAAACAACACTTTATACTACCTATGATTAAGAGCTGAGGGACACGTTTATCGTACCCATACCGTTTTCACACGGCATACGGTATGGACTCCCATATTAGTTGATACAGGTGTTCATACCGTATTAGTTAGTGGGATCAAACCACCTCCCCAAGGTGGATTAGTTAATGCACACTAGTTGGGCAGCGAATGTGCATTACTTGAAAGCCAGTGTGAAAACAAAACAAAACTAGTTTCGCAGCGGCTCGAATACCGTATTGAAGCCCAGTGTGAAAGCGGTAAAACTCTTCTGATCTCTGTCACTTCCAGATATTACTCTGGAGAGAAAAAGGCTCCGATCCTCACCATCTTTATTGGGGGAAACCACGAGGCGTCCAATCATCTGCAGGAGCTGCCGTATGGAGGCTGGGTGGCGCCCAACATCTACTACCTGGGTGGGTGGAGGAGGGAGAAGGAGCCCTCAGCACTCCTTTACATACTGCATTCGTGGGCTCACTAGGTTTCATGTTTTTCTCCTCAGGGTACGCTGGCATCATCCGCTACAAAGGCGTTAGAATCGGTGGCATTTCTGGAATCTTCAAATCACATGACTACAGAAAAGGTGTGTTGCAAATCCCTAAGTCATGTGTGCCCGAGGGGCTGCTTTTTACTCTATAGATACAACTCTCTGTGTGTGTGTGTGTGTGTGTGTGTGTGTGTGTGTGTGTGTGTGTGTGTGTGTGTGTGTGTGTGTGTGTGTGTGTGTGTGTGTGTGTGTGTGTGTGTGTGTGTGTGTGTGTGTGTGTGTGTGTGTGTGTGTGTGTGTGTGTGTGTGTGTGTGTGTGTGTGTGTGTGTGTGTGTGTGTGTGTGTCGCTCGCAGGTCACCATGAATTCCCGCCGTATGACTCCAATACTCTAAGAAGTGTTTACCACATACGAAACATCGATGTCTTCAAACTCAAACAGGTGCCCTTGACAGCTGCACCTCACAAGAACTATTTGTCCATCATGATGCTTCATGTCATTGATCGATGAAGTACAAAACCTCATAGTGTACTAATTCCTCCCCGTTCAGATCCAGATGCCCGTTGACATTTTCATGAGCCATGACTGGCCTCGTGGAATCTACCACTATGGCTGTACGGAGGAGCTGTTGCGTAAGAAGAAGTTCCTGCGTCAGGAGGTGGAGTCCACCTCTCTGGGAAGTCCTCCCGCTGCAGAGCTCCTGGACCACCTGCAGCCTAGCTACTGGTTCTCCGCTCATCTTCACGTCAAATTTGCCGCGGTGATGCAGCACGCGGTGAGGACGGACTGCCTTGCCATTTTGGGTGCAGTTTTTATGCGTTATCTTTTTAAATATTGTTGTTTTTTTTAAATGTATTTTTTGATCTCCAAAACATTTTCCATCCACCCACAGCCAAAAGCCAGTGGTGCTTCACGAACAACCAAATTTCTGTCTTTGGATAAGTGCCTGCCCTACAGAGAATTCTTACAGGTGAGTTTTGATTGGGGAGATGTAAAGGCTTGTTAAGTGACAGATAAGCGCAGTAAAAACAGCACTAATAGCTGAGCATGTGCTTGTCTATCAGATTGTGGAGATTCCTGACAGAACCGATTCCGCTGAGGGGTTAGAGTATGATCCAGAGTGGCTTGCTATTCTGAAGTCCACCAACGGTCTACAGAAGACCACTCCTCATACCTGGATCCCCCCAATGGATAACGGCCTCCACCAACGGTAAACATGACATGCATAAGTTACAAGCCATACCCATGTCTCATCACGATGACTGAATCAAACTGGTAGCATGAACTACAGGTCCATAATGCATGAGTCACACTCATTCATTCAAAAACACCTGCATGCCGCATAATGCTCATACCATCACGTCGGATGGTCTGTATTCCATTAGGTGGAACTTTACAGCTTCAGAGGCCGAAATGATGGCAGTGGTGGATGAGATGAACGGTGAGCTGGCAATCCCAGACAACTTCAGCCGGACCGTTCCGGCCTACGACCCCGCCAACCCTCAGCCCCGTGCCAGTCCCAGCTGCAGCACCAACCCACAGACCACAGAGTTATGCGCCACCCTGGGTCTCACAGACCTCTACGCCCAGAAGGCCCAGCATGACTCAGAGCCCGGAGGAGCTCAGGGGGCCATGGCAGGCGAAAACGACGATGACGCTAATGGCACTGGCACCATGGATGAGCCCAGCGAGTATCCGGTGAACACGTCAGGGCTGTCAAACTCCTATAATCCAGATGAGATCACGATAGAAGACGAGTGGGAAGAAGAAGAAGAAGAAGAAGAAGAAAAGAAGAAGAAGAAAAAGACAAAGGAGAGGGAGAGGGGAAGCGGGATCCCAAAGACGCTTGCGATTCAAAGAAAGCTCAAGCGGGTGAGAAGAGTTTGGTTTCCCCCCCAGGCAGAGCCCAGACCTCGGGCCGCATGGTTCTTCCAGAGCCCAAGTTGGTTGACTCTACCTGCCGCGTCTCCCAAAGCCCCATGATCCTGCCCCCTCCTGCCCACTCCACTCCGGCGGGGGGAGGAGGAGAAGGAGAAGAAGGAGGGACCGGTGATTGTGCAGAAGAAGAAACCCTGGCGGTACGCATCCCAAAGCGGACCAGCGACGAGAGCGAGGCGGTGGCGGGCAGTACGGGTGTGACCCCAAGGATCAAACGCAGGAACCAGGTGATCTACACGGCAGTGGATGATGAGGACGACGAGAGCTAAAGAATTGGATTGTGGGCAGACGAGGTGTGGAAAATTCCTTGTAAATGTGTCCCTTCACACTGTGCAATTATGTTCATAATCTTTTTATACTGGTTTTTTTTTTTTAATCATAGTTTATATATGTGCTGGCTTTTGTACCATGATGCAAATCAATATCTTGGTGAATACAAGCTCTATGTCATGCGTGCAGAGGTTCAGGGCTTATTAAAATTGGTGATTGTGTAGTTGGTTAATTAGTGTTTTATTTGGCAGAACATGCCACATTTCAAACATTTGTAATTTGCGAATTGTGAAAATAAAATTTTACCTATAAAGACTTCTAGTGAATAAATGTTTTATACTTGTATGTCGCATGACGTTTTTTCAGGGTTAAAAAAAATAATTAGGTTAAACGAAAATGCATCCAATGAATCGACAAAAGTTCCTCTAAGGTGACACATGACACGATAAGCAGTCCCACCTGACCCCGGAGTGACAGGTCTGAAATGAGAGAAGCGTGCGGCGTTCTGTGCTCATGGCACCAATGGCTTTATTGAACAACACTTAACATTGGTAGCTGATGTTGAAATGGTTAGGAAACCTTCATTGCACATGACTTGGTCATTGCTGCACTTGCTTGTGGTCAAATATGAAATATTAAATCCCATATCTTTTTCTAAACATTTGTACATGTATACATACGCTATTTGTAAAGTGTCTGGGGAAGAATGCAAATAAAACCATTGAATATCATGTCAGACTGCTGTCCTTTGAACATAACTAACACTTCTTATATCATTTCTAATATGCATGATAGCAAAACTAAATAGAATAGCCAAATAATATTTTCCAATTGTGGAAATAAGATGTATAACATATTTAAGTCCATAAAAGATCAATAACCTGTTAACAGTTAACCTGTACTCTGGTAAAATCAACAAACACCATTTAAAGGAGACGATAACACAGAACAGTGTTTTTTTACCACCATAAGATAACCCTATACAAAGAGCCATTAGCCTAGTGACAATGTGCCAAAGTATTGGTTATTAATACAAGCCAATGTCAGGGAGATGGGGTCCTTGAGCTACAGCCACGCCTCACAATAAGGACACCTTGGGACGAGGCACTTCTGTTTTACTTCAACGTTCTTCACAGA
Source organism: Muraenolepis orangiensis (assembly GCA_027704905.1). Classification (NCBI taxonomy): domain Eukaryota; kingdom Metazoa; phylum Chordata; class Actinopteri; order Gadiformes; family Muraenolepididae; genus Muraenolepis; species Muraenolepis orangiensis. The sequence goes on along the minus strand of CM051015.1, from coordinate 5,449,893 downwards.
AGCCTCGGGGAGGCAGACGAAGCACATCACATGTGATATCTAAAACAATGAAGATCTCTTGCTAAATCGTTTGCCAAATAAATATACTTAAGACACTGGTTAAGATGAACAAAACTCCTCTTAAAAGCAGGTTAATATGAGGCTGAAATTTCCCTTTATGGATATATATATATGTGTGTAGTCATCCTCCAAGATGGGAGTTGTGTGATCATGTATACATCCCGTGATCATCAGAAACCTGACAGTATTTTGGTCAGGTCAACGTGTTCATATCAGAAGAGCTTCAGTTGACACACATCAGTTTCAGGCTAGTGTGTTCATATAATACTAGCCCAATTTGAAAGCTGTATATCCGGTAGTATTTATGCTATTGTAAGTTTTGATTTATGGTGGCTGTTGCAGATTAGGCTGAAAGACCAGCACTAGGAAAAGTCATTAAATAAATTAAATAAATATTTTATTTAGGAGTGTATACTCTGACATGACTTGGGACTGTCGATGTCCAGAGACCCACACAGGGAGGGGGGGGAATGATTTGTGGATTATAGAGAACCTTTTTTTTTTAAAATCACGTTTGAATTGTGCCATGAATTACACATGCACAAATGTGAAAGATCATTTTGCCAAAAAGTATTGTACACATTTTTTCCCCAGAAATTAGCAACAATTTACCAATGCGCTATTATTGGAAATAATTTAATCAATATAATAAAAGGTTAAAGGAACATAAGGAATATTACTATATTTGACATGAACTGTTACATGTTAAACAAAGACTTATTTATGTATCTCCTTTCTTCATCTCTTGCTTTCAGTCAATTGCAAAGCCCTCTGAATTAATTGGATGCATTTTTGGATGAAAATAGTTTAGGATTGTTTGGATAAAGCGATTCAATAATCGATTGATGAATCAATATAAAAATAATGGTTAGTGGCAGCCCTAATTCACAGTATGTAGTGCTGCACAGTGAGGGGGGCGAGATGCAGGATAACAGGAGCCAAATGAGCAGTGAGAAATATACCCCCAAAACTGGGCTGGAAATCTCTCCAAAACGTAGCCCGTTTGGGTTCATTTCATGGAGGATGTCGGCTCTTTAAAAACACGCGGGACAGAGAACATAAAACATTCACAATTAGTGCAAAGTACTACACTAAGCTTGAACCACTGTCTTTCACACCACTCCCCCCCCCCCCCACTCCTTTTCATTAAAGTCTTCTGTTAAGACTTGTCATCGTCCTCTTTCTTTAATTCATCTGTTCCAAGGCTCTCTGCATGCAATGGGGAGACCTCTCCCCCCCCCCCCCCCCGCCTCCTCCAAACTCTTCTTCCCTTTCGCAGACCATCGGCCAGAGTGGACCGGTGAATGGGTACAGGAGAGAGAGAGAGGCAGGGGCGTGATGTGGCGATCGCTGGTCGGTCTCGGAGGCGAGCCGGGGATGGAACGGGACAGGTGGTGTGTGTGTGTGTGTGTGTGTGTGTGTGTGTGTGTGTGTGTGTGTGTGTGTGTGTGTGTGTGTGTGTGTGTGTGTGTGTGTGTGTGCGCGCTAGTTTCCCCCGCCGCAGCAGGCCCTGTTCGAGTGGGCGTCGGGGTCCTGGAGGTTGACGCCGCGGTGCCGTGCTGCATGTGTTGGGTTCTGGGTGTCTGTTTTTGGCATCTTTTTAGCTACATTTGAACAAGAGTAGACAAGATGTTTAGATATCAATGACATTGACATCTTCTCCTCTCTTCCGTGTTAAATCAGTCTGAATCAAACTGATGAATCCAATCTTGGTCTAATTGTATTAAATCCCAATGGGTGTAGTAAGATAGACTCACCAATGGCCAGGAAGAGCTCGTTAACGTTCATGGCCGTCTTCGCAGACGTCTCCATGAAGAGTAAGCCAGTGTCTTCAGCGTAGGTCTGGGCTTCCTAACCCACGTAAAGGAAATCAAACGATACATTAACCAGGATTTAAAAATCCACAAACATAATGAACACGCAAAAAGATAGAAAAGTAAGGCAGTCAAACGAGGATAAAGGTGTCATTTAGCCCTACAGTCCTTAGTTTACAAATAATAGATCACTCCTTGACAGGAAACGCCGCTCTTTTCTAGTCCACACAAAGTCTAGCACCTCAAATGATCTCCCAATAAATTAACCTTATAATGCTAATATCAATATTGTATAACAAGACATACATACAGCCTACTGATACAACACACACACACACACACACACACACCACACAACACACAACACACACACACACACTATGGATTGTAGTTAGATATGCAATTTGGTGGTTTATGCAGTTCATCGACAAAGAGGTGAAAGTACAGACTTCATTGCACAAGGAGCAGCAGTCATTCCTCACCCCAGAAACAAAGCCTGGTTAAAGCCCGTTGCAGGAAGATGGAGCACATTACCTCATACTCCACTAGTCTCTTCTCTGCCAGGTCAGCCTTGTTTCCTGCCAGGGCAATAACTATGTTGGGGCTCGCTTGTCTCTGCAGCTCCTTCACCCAGGCCTTGGCTCGGTCAAACGTCTCCTGCACCAAACCATTGGAATTATAACATTTAAAGAAAGAAAGAAAAATACACAGTGTCCACTTTCACACCTGAGGTTGGACGGAGACTCATATGTTGTCGAGGTTCCCTTGATTCTCCATTTGGAGAAAGTTCAAACCACACATTGTGATGATGGCAGGGTGCCAACGTACCGGCTTGGTGATGTCAAAGACCACGATGGCGGCCTGGGCCCCCCGGTAGTACATGGGGGCCAGGCTGTGGTAGCGCTCCTGCCCGGCCGTGTCCCAGATCTCAAACTTCACCGTTGTGTCATCCAGACACACCGACTGGGCCAGGAATGCAGCTGGGACCAAAGGAGAAATATGGTGACTGAGAAGTTAATCTTTCTTTACGGAACAACCCCCAAAGGTCATTCTACTGCTGCCGCTGTTACTGGTACAGCTCTACTGCTGCCAAGACTACACACACACACACACGACTACAATGTAGGCTTGGTTATACTTTCCGCCTCTGTGGACAGCTGCAGTCAAGGTTCCATTCATACTACAAGTGAGAGTCCATTGACATCTACGCTGGACCGACGCAGTCACGCGGATGTAGAAAGTATGAATCCACCTTTTGTCACTAAGCAGCAACAGAAACGTTTATAGGGACTTCTACTGAATTCAGATCCAGTCATTAAGCAGCACTTTACGGTCCATCCATCTCAAGTGTGCCTACAGGGAGGCTGCAGACTCACAATATTTTGGCTGGGAGTCAAATACCCTAAGCACTACTTGTCTTCTGAAACAGATCACAAGTATGTAAGATGTACACGTGCGCATCAATTCCAACCGTTTCAACTTCACTCACCTCCTATGGTGGTCTCCTGGAACTCGTCAAACTGTCCCTTGACAAAGCGCAGCACCAGGCTGGACTTGCCCACTGCCATGTCTCCCAGCAGAACCAGTTTGAACTGGCAAATTTTGGTCTGCGGTAGCATCCCATTGGTGCGTCCTCCACTTCCTCTGGTGCTCATGGTGACTGGAGGAGGGAGATGGCACAGGCCCTTCTCCCTGCTGGGTGGGGGGGAGGAGGTCGGCAGCTTCTGGAATGGGTCTCTGGAGTTTAGTTTTTTTCCCAAGGTTTGGTAATGTCCTTAATGGATATCTTCAACTTTAACTTCTTTGACTGAGGATTAAGAAAAAGCATGATCCAGCAAAATGTAGCCAATTTACTTGAAAATTCACTAACGTCTATTTAATTCCTATTGCCATCATGATCAATGAAGCAACCAAGAGCAAAACATTGTTCACCTTCTTCCAAGTATCTTCTGCCTAGGTCTAGGTGTTTGGTCTAGGTCAACATAAGCTGTAATGACCAAGGTTTAAGAGCATGTTCACCTTTTCTTAAAGCATGTTTGTTTAAAGACATTGGGAATTGGCTTTAAGCTACAGTGAGACAAAGCAAGTAAAAAAACTCCTGCATAATGGCAGTGTGTTCCTTATGTTTCTTCCACACGTTGTTACTTAACAATCTTTCAATAACCGATCAAAACTCCTGGTACATGTCGTGGTAGATAGGTTTAGTTTTAGTACGACTAACACAACAGGGATAGGTTTGCTTCATAGTGGATGTATCTAATAAGAAACTAACTGAATAACGTGTTATCGTTGTTAATGTTATCGTCATAAGTAAGCATGCAATGTTGACATGCAACACACGCACAGCCGAAGGGGGTAGGCCAGCAACCTCACCGTTTAGGGGGGGGAAAACAACCTTAGTTATTTCCTTTGTGTGCTATTAAGTATATGTCCTCAACGTTACTTAAGAAAAAAAGCTAAATGAAAACATATTACGCCTACACAATAACAAAAGGTTCAACGTTATTTTCCAGAACTATGGATGGAGTCATGGTAATTCAAGGTTTTGTTTAGATACATGTATATATAGATATATGTATATATCTATATATACATATATCTATATTTAGATAGATGTATTTAGCGCAACTTGGTTTTAACCAACATGATTGTTTAGGTATCCTATCCATCGGATGCTGTGTACGGAGCGGTGATGGCGACCTGATATAACAGCCATGACTGCGGACAATAGGATGGGGTTATTTTCCAGAAGTATGTGATACGTGGTTAGCCATTGTGTATATAGAGTTCAGAATGTATTTCAGGATCTAGTTAGTATTCAATACACGAGTTGTAGCATCATAGCCCGTAATGTCACCGGGGTGTCGAATGGTCGTCAGGTCAGAGTCGTTTTCTCTGTTTCTTCGGCGGATTCGGATTTGTTTTCATAACTGTGTATTGGATTTCATTCAACCAATATTCACATGTTTTAATTGAACTACTCCGGTGTCCCTTACCTGGGTCAGCGGTTCGGTTTGGTTCGGTTCGATTCGGTTTGGGCCAACCGAGAGGCTACACCTTCAGTGTTGACGGTGTAGCTCCCAGCTGGTGGCGAGAGGAGCCGTTATCGCTTCCGGAGAAGCTGCGCATGCGCGGTGACTACCGCATTGTCATTGTTAACTAAAGATATACCAATGACGTTCGCCCCACAAAACGTATATATTTATATATTAATATATATAAATGTAAATATATGTATGTATCAAAATTACGTCATTTTATAATCTGAAACGTTTTGTTGCACTATGGGGGGGGGGGGGGGGGGGTTCGTTATGGACTGGAAATAATGACGCAGGCTAAGGCTTGGTAGATTCTGGTGTATTGGTTCATCAGTTCAATATTTACATTAAATGTTCACTCTGAATTGTTTCAGAATTGGTTTTCAGACAGTTGATTTAATGTTAGCGGTATGTCTTGCTGTTATGTCCGTCGTCCCTTACACAGTTCTATGGTCGTCCCACTGTGGTTGTTTGTTTGTTTGGAGTCACTGAATTTTAAAACAATGGAAAACTAGTGAAGTAACCACACATGTTTATAATGCATTATAGACACTTTTACTTTAGATTAGACACAACACTGAAAATATAGGCGTTTCAATTGTTCCAAAAAAAAAACACAAGCGAAGGGTTGAAGACTACTTCAACAACTCCGATCCCCGACGCATGTGGCAGGGCATCCAGGCCATCACGGATTACAAACCCTCCAACAACTCCCCCCCCAGCCACTGACTCATCCCTCCCTGACAAACTCAAGAATTGTTTTGCCCGCTACGACCGGAACAACCCCGAACGGCCCACCAGGGCTCCTCTCCCCGCTGACCACCAACCCCTCACCCTATCCCCCACAGACGTGCATGCGGCACTGAGCAGAACAAATGCCCATAAGGCAGCTGGTCCTGATGGCATCCCGGTCGCATGCTCAGGAACTGCGCTGAGCATACTGACATTTTCAACATGTCACTAGCTCAGGCAGTTGTCCCAGTGTGCTTTAAAACCACCTCCATTGTGCCAGTGCCAAAACACTCCTCTGCAGCGAGTCTCAACGACTTCCGCCCTGTTGCACACCCCATCATTATGAAGTGCTTGGAGAGGCTGGTCCTGGCTCACCTCAAATCTGGCCTGTCACCCTCACTGGATAAACACCAATTTGCCTACCGTGAGAACAGGAGCACGGAGGATGCCCTCTCCTCAGCCCTTCACTCTGCTCTCTCCCACCTGGATGAGATTAACACCCAAATGAGAATGCTGTTCGTCGACTTCAGCTCAGCATGCAACACCATCATCCCCTCCAAACTCATCTTCAAACTTGGTGACCTCAAGAAACCAAGAACGTTGTTCAGCTCTCCCTCTAGCTAGCTGAATGGGTGAAGATCTTCTGCTTACTCCGGCAGTTCGGGTGGAATGATGAGACTTGACACAATTCGTTTTGGTTTTTTCTCCCTTCATTAACAGATTGTAAAACTGACAAAACACATCGATCTATTAGTACATGTAAATAATCAACAGTGAACGAACTAACAGAAAAGATTAACAAAATACACAATCATTCAGAGCTCAACTTACCAACTCCCATATCACTCTATAACTGTCATTCCGTTCCCCTACCACCCAGATTACGTTCATTAAGCCCGCCCCCATTTCTATCTAAGCCAATCACTCTCTGCATGCATACTTTTAGCCAATCAAAATCAAAGAAAATAAAATAAAACTCCAAATGAAATATCCTCCCATGAATTAGCCAAACACCTCCCACTTGGTCCATTGGTCCTTTATACCTAGATGGACCACAACTTTCCTTCTCTTCAATAAAGTTCTTTTTACTGCTCCTCCACGGGAAGCAGCACGACCACCCGCCTGACGTCTCGGTCGAGCGTTGGGAAGAAATCGCGGCCTTCGCTCCTTCTTCGTCCTGAAGCCCCCACTCCTGGAGCAGGCTGGCTTAGGCAAACCCTCACTCTCACGTCCCGAACCAGCCCCTTTTCGTCTGGCCTCGCTTCCACCACCCGCCCCAGGCGGAATTGCCCCCTTAGGGCATTTTGGTCAGCCAACCAGACCACGTCTCCTACGGCCACATTTCGGGCTTCTCTGTGCCACTTGGTGCGGATGAAAAGTCCGGGCCCAGCCAGTTGACTCCACTGTCGCCAAAACCGTCCCACTTCTTCCTGGACGGCCCTCAGCTTCACAAACGGGTACTCATCCAGATCAAAAGTCCCCGGGTCTCCAGCTCTACCTCGAAGCAGCGTGTTGGGCGTCACCACCTCGACCGCATCATCTCGCACTTGGAGCTTGGCGCCGATTGGCCTCTCGTTCACTAAATCGGCTGCCAGGAAGAGCGCCGTCTGGAACTCCAAGCAGGTGAGGTTTCCGAGCCTCCCGACATTGCTCAGCGCCCGCTTGAGCAGTCGAACTGACGCCTCCGCCGCTCCATTCCGATGGGGTGCGTCAGCAGGATGGAAAACCCACGCCCATTCCGTGCCGTGTCGAGCGGTCCTGTCCTCCACAGTCTTCCTGTCCACCTTGCCGAGTTGGTCATACAGCGCTTTCAGAGCTGGTTGAGCTCCGACAAAATTTGTCCCCTGATCTGACCACATCTTCCTCGGGTGACCCCTAATAGCTGTAAAACGGAAGTACGTTTTTAGGAAGCACTCCGTTGACAGACTCTCCACCATGTCAGCGTGGACGGCTCTGGAGGCCATGCAGGAGAAGACGACTCCCCAGACCTTTAACTTTGTCCTTCTCTTGACAACGTCAATGACCTCGTAGGGGCCGAATAGGTCCACAGAGGTGTACTCGAATGGGGCAGCAGGTTCGGTGCGCTCCCGCGGAAGGTCGCTCATCATCTGCTGGCACCGTTTGGCCCTGACTTTCCTGCAGGGGACGCACGCGTTGACTACTTTCCATGCAGCCCGCTGACCCTGAATCACCCACGCCTTCTTGCGCATCTTCAATAGGGTGCCAGCCAACCCCTCGTGGTTCACCTTATGGGCCTCCCTTGCCAACAGAGTGCTGATCCATGCAGTGTAGGGGACAAGTGGGATTCCCACCTCCTTCGCCTCCTCCTCCTGGATTCTTCCGGAACACACCAGCAGCCCCGACCCTTCGACCTTCTTAACTACCAGTCTGTCCCAAGTCGTTTTAGGAAATTCTATTCCATCCTGTGCAGCCAGGCACAGGTCACGGAAAGCTGCGTTTAGCTCCTGGACGCCGAGGCTAACTCCGCTTCTTGTCTCCCTCGGGCGAGTAGCCTCCCACTTTGCATCTTCTGGAGCCCTCCTGCAAAACAACCACTGCTTAACAGCTCGCCGGACCCACCCAACTACCCGAATGAGCCTGCCTATTTCACCGAAGCGTTCTGGCTCAATCAGGTCCATGAGAGCAGCGCCCCAGAGCCTCTCCCTCTCATGCTCGGGGTCCCTGGAACTCCCAACCGGTGTGGATGTCCCCTTTGCATTTGCTTCCTCCTCAATGGCGCATTTCGGGTCCAGCCCCTTCCTCGCCTGAGCGCGTGTTACAGCTGCAGTGAATGCTTTCCGTTGCAGCTTGCTCACGCTGTCTCGAGCACTTGCAGCCACATCCGCCGCAGACTTCATGGGCCACTTCTCCACTGCCCACGCCAGGAACTCCGGACCATTCTGCCAGGTCGAGCCTTCTCCCAAGCTTTCCGGCGGGCAGCCTCGTGTGACGAGGTCTGAGACATTTAGATCTCCGGGGATCCACCACCAGTCGTCAGTAGGTCCAGCCCTTTGGATCTCTCCGATCCTGTTCGCGTAGAATGTTTGGTAGCCGTAGCTTTCCTTTTGAATGGCCCCCAGGACGGTCTGGCTGTCCACGAAATGAAACCATCTCTCCACGCCCAGTCGACCTTGCTTCTCCCAGAAGCCCTTAAGCCTGGATGCGATTACGGCCCCACACAGTTCGGATTTAACGACATCCCCCTTCTGAGTTATCGGCGTCAATTTGGCCTTTGACTCGACCAGCCTCACAGCCACTCCCCTGGATGTTTCCCACCTCAGGTAGAGGACGGCACCGAACGCATTATCACTCCCGTCCGAGAAGGTGATGCCCCATGGCCTTCTTTCCCATCCAGGCGGTGTTAGGCTCCTCTCGAATCTGACCTTTCCAAGTCTCGCATACTCTTTGAAGAGCCTGATTGCGTCGGCTCGGAGCTCAAGGGGGAGTGGGTTGTCCCATGTGTTCTGTCTGATGTCGGATTTCCCCATCTCCTGAAAGGCCTTTCTGACCAGGATGGCACCTTTTTCCTTCACCGGGGTGGCCAAACCCACGGGATCATACAGGCCCGCCACCTGGCTCAATAGCTCCCTTCTCGTTAGGGGGCTCGGCGTTCCTTCCTCAATTTCTTCTTCTGAGAGATTGGTTTCTGTCCTCACCTTCAGTTTCTTTTTGGAGAAGTTGATGGAAACCATAAGGAACAACTTATCCCCTTCTGCATGGTACCCGACTCCAAGCGCTTTGTTGTCTTCCTCGCTCAGCTGATTAGGCAGCACCAACACCTCTGATTCTGGCTCCATATTGGCCTTTGTTTTTGCAGGCTGGCTTTCTTTGCTCCTCCCACTTTGACCTGACTGGATCCATGGTTTTAGAGCGAAACCTCCAGCGTTGAGTATCCTTTCGATTCCCTCCGTGATGCTCTTCAGCTTTCTCCTGTCGTTATGAGACGTTAGAATGTCGTCTACATAGGTGTCCTCCTCAAGCGCTCTCCGCTCTTCTTTTAGGTGGGCGAACTCTGGCAGCCTTGCCGTCTCCCTCATGGCCAGCTGGGCGATGCATCCGGCTGGCTTGTCCCCGATGTTGACGCGGGTAATTGCGTAGGTTTTCCATCCTGCTGACGCACCCCATCGGAATGGAGCGGCGGAGGCGTCAGTTCGACTGCTCAAGCGGGCGCTGAGCAATGTCGGGAGGCTCGGAAACCTCACCTGCTTGGAGTTCCAGACGGCGCTCTTCCTGGCAGCCGATTTAGTGAACGAGAGGCCAATCGGCGCCAAGCTCCAAGTGCGAGATGATGCGGTCGAGGTGGTGACGCCCAACACGCTGCTTCGAGGTAGAGCTGGAGACCCGGGGACTTTTGATCTGGATGAGTACCCGTTTGTGAAGCTGAGGGCCGTCCAGGAAGAAGTGGGACGGTTTTGGCGACAGTGGAGTCAACTGGCTGGGCCCGGACTTTTCATCCGCACCAAGTGGCACAGAGAAGCCCGAAATGTGGCCGTAGGAGACGTGGTCTGGTTGGCTGACCAAAATGCCCTAAGGGGGCAATTCCGCCTGGGGCGGGTGGTGGAAGCGAGGCCAGACGAAAAGGGGCTGGTTCGGGACGTGAGAGTGAGGGTTTGCCTAAGCCAGCCTGCTCCAGGAGTGGGGGCTTCAGGACGAAGAAGGAGCGAAGGCCGCGATTTCTTCCCAACGCTCGACCGAGACGTCAGGCGGGTGGTCGTGCTGCTTCCCGTGGAGGAGCAGTAAAAAGAACTTTATTGAAGAGAAGGAAAGTTGTGGTCCATCTAGGTATAAAGGACCAATGGACCAAGTGGGAGGTGTTTGGCTAATTCATGGGAGGATATTTCATTTGGAGTTTTATTTTATTTTCTTTGATTTTGATTGGCTAAAAGTATGCATGCAGAGAGTGATTGGCTTAGATAGAAATGGGGGCGGGCTTAATGAACGTAATCTGGGTGGTAGGGGAACGGAATGACAGTTATAGAGTGATATGGGAGTTGGTAAGTTGAGCTCTGAATGATTGTGTATTTTGTTAACCTTTTCTGTTAGTTCGTTCACTGTTGATTATTTACATGTACTAATAGATCGATGTGTTTTGTCAGTTTTACAATCTGTTAATGAAGGGAGAAAAAACCAAAACGAATTGTGTCAAGTCTCATCATTTCACCCGAACTGCCGGAGTAAGCAGAAGATCTTCACCCATTCAGCTAGCTAGAGGGAGAGCTGAACATTAACCTTTCAGTTTGTAACTGGTTATTAGACTTCCTAACCAACAGACCCAGTCAGTCAGGTTAGACCATCTCACCTCCTACACCCTCACCCTAAACACCGGCGTTCCACAAGGCTGTGTGCTTAGCCCTCTACTCTACTCCCTCTTCACCCACGACTGCACTCCTGTACATGGTACAAACACCATCATCAAGTTTACGACACAACAGTGGTGGGCCTTATTAAAAACAACGATGAGGCAGCCTACAGGGAGGAGGTCCAGCACCTGGTGGCGTGGAGTGCTGACAACAACCTGGCCCGCAACACCAAGAAGAGGAGGTTGAGCGCGTCTCCAGCTTCAAATTCCTGGGGGTCCACATCTCCGAGGACCTCTCCTGGTCCCTCAATACTGCCTCACTGGTAAAGAAGGCTCACCAGCATCTCTTCTTCCTGAGGAGACTGAGGAAAGCCCACCTGTCACCTCCGATTCTGGTGAACTTTTACCGGTGTGCTATTGAAAGCATCCTCACCAACTGCATCACAGTGTGGTACGGCAACTGCACTGCACCGACCGGAAAGCGCTGCAGAGGGTGGTGAAAACCGCCCAACGCATCGTTGGACTACCCCTCCCTGCAATAGACGCCGGCTCGCACCCGCGAACGAGCCGTTATTGATTTTGTCACGGGTGCTCCGCGTACTGCAGTGACTGAATGTCACGCGCATGCTGTGCATCACGTGAGGATAGATAAGGAGGAGGGGCGGCGCGTGCTGATAGCTGAACAGAGGGAGGGGAGAACACACGGGGAAGTGTCAGTTTGCGTCGCGCTAATAAGATGAGTGAAAGTAGGAAAAGAAGCAGCATTTGGCTGAATTTTAACAATTGTGCAAACACAAAGGCAGAATGCAGAATTTGCAACATGAAGCTCTCATATAGAGCAGGGTCCACAAACAACCTCCACAGGCACTTGAGAACTGTGCATCCAACAGTTCAGTTGGAAGAAAATTGTGTCTACTCCACCTGTTGTTGCTGCAGCTACAGGATCTATCCCCCATGCGTCAGGTACCCAAAAACCAACAGCTACACAGACCTCAATAAGCCAATTTATATCAAAGGCAATGAATGACCCCAGCTAGACAGAACATAGTGGATGAAGAATTGGCCAAAATGATTGCAAGTGATTTCCAACCATTTTCCATTGTGGAGGACAAGGGATTCCGAAGCTTCACACAGGCTCTCAATCCAATGTATGTTCTAAAACAGGGCAGATAACAGAGAGAAGAAACCGGATCAACCCTCTAAGCTGAGGCACTTGGTCTTCCTCAATGCCAATCTGCCCTGAAAAGAAGAAGAAAAGGTTACAGTTTGATAGTTGACGGTGGTAAGTTCATTAGACTGTTTTATACTGCTGTTTTGCACATTACAATACATTTATTTTTATTATGTTTTTTTTTATGATAGAGACTTTGCTGCTGCTGGTTTGAGCATTGCAATATATTTATTTTCATTGTTATTTATTTATGATTATTTATATTTTTTAAGATTTTGTCAGCTGTCTTTTGTTCTATAGTGTATACTGAAATAGAGCCCTGCTGTTTTGTTAGGGCTTTTTGTTTAAATAAAAATGTAAAATATATATATACAGTAGCTGTCCTTTTTTTAAATGTCTATGCTTAAGTTGTTCTAGGTGTTGCTATTTGCTGTGTGTAGCGTGGTTCTACAAGCAAGCCAGTGCATTCATTGGGTGGTATCAGAGTCACAAGGGTCTGGAAATGCAATGAAAACAATTGGCCACAGCAAATCATTTATATAAAAATTTTAATTTTTACTTTTGAATACTTCAGTACAAAGGATGTATTGAATAATTTAAGTGATATGTTTACACATATAAATAATTAGTCAAAATAGGGCTAAATTTGATTGAATTATAAAAGGTATATGTGGTCAAATAGAAGAGCCGTTTGGGAGCCGAAAGAGCCGGCTCTTCTTGGGTGAGCCGAGCCAAATGAGCCGGCTCACTCAAAAGAGCCGGAATTCCCATCACTACACAACAATAGCGGTGATTGGTGATTAGTGATTGGTGATTAGTGGAGTCCGGATCCTGGTGCTGGAGCTCTGACCTGTAACAGGGAAGAAGGCCCACAGCGCCACCTGGAGGCACCACATGCCGTAACAAGATATACTTGTTTGTGCGGTATTAGTTTAAGCAGACTGTGTTTGTCTATTGTTGTGACTTAGATGAAGGTCAGAACACATTTTATGAACAATTTATGCATAAATCCAGGTAATTAACTAAGGGTTCACATACTTTTTCTTGCAACTGTATATATATATAGCTAGTTAGTATGCCCATATCCCATTTAATACCCAGTAGACTGTCTTTTAACCTGTACATTTCAACTGTAAATGATATTACCATGCACTTTACTGCAACATTTGCACTCTGGTTAAGATGCTAAATTATTTTCGCTGTACTGTACTAAATTTGAATCTAATCTAATCTAAAAATTCGGACGTCGGATTCATTATTAATGCTAAACTCTATATTTTAAAATTACAATCAAAAATATATTTATTTGATTCAAATGTTCCATTGGCATCCGAGACGACGTGAGGCGCAATATGTGAGACAGAGACGGGACGACCAGGAATAGACGAGGATAGATACACATCCAGAAACGTTTAGGAAGTGGGAGTTTGTTTTTGTATTGTTATTTTGTCCAGCTGTGTCACTTGTCAAACTATATATTACATGGAGGCATCTACACGCAAAACAACCTGAGAGCTGTGTCGTCATGCCGGACACAAACAGAAGGAAACAAAACCAGGCGAAGGACACCACAGTAGGTTGAACACACACTCACTCACTCTGTCTGATGAGTCTGTATGATGAGTCTGTCTGATGAGTCTGTATGATGAGTCTGTATGATGAGTGAGTGAACGGCATACAACCATGTCTCTGCGTCACGGCTCAACATATTGTAAACATACAGGTGATATTGGGTCTGTCTGTCTGTCTGTCTGTCTGTCTTTCCGTCCGTCCGTCTGTCCGTCCAGGTGCAGGGGACAAACGACAGCAGTGTTGTGAGCAAGGTGTCTGCAGCAGCACACGGCTACTTTCAGGATGCCTTCATTCAACATTTTGTGTGTAAAGTGGCCCGGAGAGCCCCACTTATCAACAGGTCAGCCCACCAAATGTCATTCATGTACTTTTAATAGAACATGGGTCAAGTTGTGTCATGAAAGAGCTGTCACTATGTGATATTACTTCATTAAAATGTGGGGGCAAAGATGTGGGAAAATGTTGACATTAAGCCTCATTCAACGGTGTTGCAGTAGAGAGGGTCAACAGCTTCAAGTTCCTCGGCGTGCACATCTCCAAGGACCTCACATGGTCCACGCACACCACACATGTGGTGAAAAGGGCCCAACAACGCCTGGATTTCCTCAGGCGTCTGAGGAAATTCAGCATGGGGCCCCCGCATCCTGAGAACATTCTATAATGGCACCATCGAGAGTGTTCTTACAGGGTGTATCACCGCCCGGTACGGGAACTGCACCGCACTCGAGCGCAGAGCGCTTCAAAGGGTGGTGCGGACGGCCCAGTATGTCGTTGGAGGTGAGCTCCCCTCCCTCCTGGATGTATACAACCAGCGGTGCGTGGCCAAGGCCAAACGCATCATAAAGACAATGCCCACCCCAGCCACGAACTGTATTCACTTTTACCGTCAGGCAGGCGATACCGCAGTATCAAGTGCCGTACAAACAGACTCAGAGATAGCTTCCACAGTCAGGCCATCAGGCTGCTGAACAAGGGCGTATAGCATATAACAATGTATATTTTATTACATTGATTTATATATACATATTGCTCTTTTTCTGTGCTGATATATTGCATTTTATAAATTGCCTTTTTATTTTATATATTTAACTTTATACAGTTTTGTACTTTTTTGACTTCTTTTATTCAATTGTTTTTATTTTATCTTATTTTTATAACTGCTGTCTGTCGTCGGGTATTGCACATAAGATTTTCACTCACTGCTTTATACTTGTGTAAACTGTGAAGTGACAATAAACTTGACTTGACTTGACTTGTCATTGAGTAAACGTATAGTAAAAGTGAGTTATGTTCTTACATTTGGTGAAAGGGGCTTACATAATATTCTGCTGATCGTGTTCTACATTTAAACTAAATATGTCATATGTTATAAACTGAGGCTTTAGGGGCTACTATGTTCTTGTTTTGCGCCAATATAAAGTAGTGTATGGTATATGTTGTGATACATAGGTCCGATTCTGTCATCGGCTGGGCAACTCAACTCTACATGCCCTTCAGAAATACTCAGACATTGCTGCACAAAGAGAGATTTCTGAGCAAGGCTAGTATGCAGACTGTGGGAATAAATATATGGTTCTCTTATTACGATTTATTTTGCATGAGGAACCGGTTGAATTATCATTTTCCTTTTTGTGAACATCAGACTAAAAAAGTAGGATCTGTTTGAAGATGATGGTGATATAGTTTGCCGATAGCGTGCTTTAACTTAGGGGGCCTGCTGTGCTTCTCAGTGGGCAGGTCTGGACATGAATGGGTTCTATCTGAGCCTGGAACCTGACGACGAGAGGCCCAGAGTAGAGAGCCTGGAGCCTTTTGATGAGTATGAGGTATGTCCTTGAACATTTGTACACTGAATTTAGGATCTTCTCAGTCTGTGGGGTTGTGGGGTTTGGCCCAGTTAGTTCTAATGTTGTAATGTTTTAACATAACCTTCTTTCTGTGCTTCTCTCCCATCCCTCACCAGGAGTGGCACATGAACAGCTCCCATTACCCTATCCTCAGGGCGTCCCGAGGCCACCTGGCCCCACAGGCCTTACGCCCCACAACTCAGCATCTATTTGAGTACTCAAATAGGGGCTCAAATAGACCTGACCAGCGGGAGCAGTGTGGAGTTTTCTTTAGACACGGTAACGCAGAGCTTTAACTTTCTATTTGATAAGGTCAGATAAAGATAAGCTTTATTAACTTTATTATTCCTAGATTAGGTTATTGATTAAAGAATGAATTTATAAAGTACATCTTACATCTCATCCTTATCTTGAAAGCCCACCTCACCTCAGACCTTAGAAATGGAAAAAGTTGTATGGGAGTCAACAGAGCTAAATGTAAAAATGTTCAGATTTATGCAGATTTAAGAGTTTTTCTAATTAAAGTATAATTTTACAGAACAAAAAATGTGTCATTTGTTGAAAGAATGTCATGCGTAAAAGAAAAATCAGCAAGTTACTTTAATGACTGTGTTTGAGTGACTCTGTAGACTACTAGACATTTAAAAAAACAAATTAGATATTGCTTGATGTGGAAAATTCAATTTAAATTCAACAAACCCTGCCAGGAACATTTCATGGACATTCACTTTTCAATTTTTTTCTCTGTTTCTAAGGCCCAGGGCCCCAGGAGGCCGTGACTTAGCCAAGCTGTGGTGCAGCAGTAACTGCACTATATACGTGTCTGACATGTAATGGTTATGCATTTTGTCCATGCTTATGGCACACTTATGGTTTGTGCTTATTATATTATATGCACAAAAGGTCTTTCAATTGATCAAACTGTTGTTTTGACATTCCCAGACATTGGTTCCCTGGCCTTTGATGCTGCATCCATTCTGCTCTGAGCTGCTGGAAGAGCCAGAGAAGACATCTGTGCTTCTGATGGACGGAGGGGAGAACTGTTTCTCTTTCGGGACACACCTGAACCCTCACCCCGTCACCGTGGACCCAAGCGCTGCACTGGGATAACAGAGCACAAACAGGTCTCTAAGAAAACATATCTTAACCAGTAAGGTTTTGAGAGGATTCAGGTCAGGATGGTCACATCTTAAAAACATTGTTTCTCTTTCATCATGAGAAAAAAAGGGAGAAAAAGGTGAAAAGGATGAGATTCATATCATCCAGTAATATAGTGATGAACACTGGATTCCCTAGAAATGAATTGCGGCTAAATAAAAAGCAGTAATTTCCTCTACAGTTTTCTCATCCATACTCTGAAACATGTCTCCTTTATGTACATTTTTATTGTATATAATATTTTTTATGTATTGTTTTAAAAATGCATACTGCAGAAGGGAATGGGGAGTAAGCATTCCATTGTACTTGTTGCAAATGGCCAATAAAGCATCTTGTATCTCCTACTACCGCACACTACCGTTACTACTAGTAGGCAGTACCGACGTACACAGGCAGAAATCTATGCCTGTGAAAACCGTGTGTCTGTTTGATTTGGCCCAGGGATACCCGGGCTGTCAGCTGTTCTGCAATAGTGATCTTTACAACAGCATGTCAATAAAGCACCCTAGTGTTGATATCCACAGACAAAGGCCTGAGGTTAGCAGTACCACTACTGCCATGACCCCGGTTGGGAACCTGATGGCCCTGATCGGCCCATATGAGCCATAAGAGAATTGAACACGGCCGATTGACTGTTCTGTGTAACTAACTATGCAATACAGTATTGCATCAATACTACATGTAACTATGTCTTAGTTACAGGTTTACATTCCACTGCACCTTTGTGTGTATATGTTTCTAATCTTTTATCGTATTTGGTATTTTAATGTTTATTTTATTTAGTTTTTAAATAATATTTTCAATTACTGTTTTGTGTGAAAGAGTGCACTGTGAGGATTGCTTCTCAATGGAGTTGTACTTGGTAACAATAAAAGCCTTCTGTACGGTCCACTGTGCTACCTCCCCCCTGGACAGATTTGGGATTCTAGGTACACTCCCTTGGTCAGGACGTACTAAAGCGTCCTAAATGTGTTTGGGCTACCAGTACGTCCAGGGAAGTTCTTATCCTCATAGAAGACAATCTGGAAAAAGAGACTACCGTTAGTCGACCTGATCGCTTGTCACCAAATAAGTTGGCATCTTGTTTGTCTCAAAGGTGCAAAACCAGTTCAGTTCAGAAATGTATAACAACCCAAAAATGTATTCATAATGAATTTCTAAGCAGCCTTTTATTATGTGAATTGTATTAATATGGACTTTTTTTTGCCACAGACAAAGCAATATTCATCCATAAGTTGGGACGATATCTCATCAAATCAGGCAATCTGATCAAACTAAGGTCTTTTGTATCAACAAGTTAGTTTGGACGTGCTTAGTTTGATAACTGAACACCTTATGGATGCATGCTAATAAGCCATCCGGACCTTAATGCCGTCCTCCGTTACGGCCCCTGCCCATCTTGAATGCAGTGTGTAGCCTTGTGGACGGGACTCCGTCCCCTGGAGCTCTGGGTGTTGGGCCTGGTCCAGCCACCGTGCCATTAACAGCCAAAGTGGTCGGCCACAATGAGATCCAAAAATTAAGTCAGTGGTGGAGGGCATACTGCAGGTCCAAACTCTGTTCACCCGGTTTCTCTGCTGGCTGGCTGGGTCCAATGCCCCCCCACATCACCTCACCAAACCTACCACCTGCCTGCACCAAAACACACCTGGCACACCTGACCTCCAAACTACTGTGGCTTCAGACCGCATGCTGCTAGAAGTTCAATAGTCAAATATATTGTGGCATTTCACAACCGTAACTGCAATATACTACGCAAGTAAGAAAACACATGCAGGTTTGTTCATCGTTTGCTTGCATTTAATTAACATAATTCATATATTTATATAAATATGTATAGATCATTTTGGTCACTATAGTACAGCAGTAAAGGCAGAACAGCACATTGTGTATTCCCGAGTTTCAGCGTTCAGTGTGCAGAGGGTCCGTTGGAGGGCTGGACCAGGGAGGCCAGGTTGGACAGCTCCTGGATGTGGCCCCTTTCATGAAGCCACTCCAGGAAGAGCTGCGTCACACACTCCTGGAACTGACATTGTTGTTCTCTGGAAGCATAGCATACGCATTACGTTAGAATAGAGACAACTCATAGAAGCCACACACTCGCTACACAACTACAACCAATTCTAAATATGCCACACAAGTGACTCATGATCAGGCCCAGTAGTACCAACATCAGGCTCACTGAAACACTGGCTTCAGGACCGAGACACTGGCTTCAGGACCGAGACACTGGCTTTAGGACCGAGACACTGGCTTCAGTACCGAGACACTGGCTTCAGGGCCGAGACACTGGCTTCAGTGCCGAGACACTGGCTTCAGTACAGAGACACTGGCTTCAGGACCGAGACACTGGCTTCAGGACCGAGACACTGGCTTCAGTGCCGAGACACTGGCTTCAGTACAGAGACACTGGCTTCAGGACCGAGACACTGGCTTCAGGACCGAGACACTGGCTTCAGTAGAAGCTCACTTGTTGCCACATTACTGTTCCAGACTCTTTTGTTGGCGCTAATCCACTCATAGGTTACCCAGACTCTCCTACCTTTCCAGTGCCCACCCCGTTATCAAGTGATTTAGGCTTCCTGCCACTAGCGTACCTTGATGGACAAAAAAAGGTTTTCCACAGAGGCGTCATAGCAAGGGTCAACACAGGTGGCCATAACATTCATTCTGTGTCCGACTCATTTGGCCAAGTTTACAGACTACTCCATAAAAAAATCTATCCATCTATCTCTATCTATCTAAATAAAGGAACAGGTCCACTCACTCGTTGAGCTGGGAATCTGACACAAGTCTCCGCATGTTCCGGATCCTCCTCTTCTTCTGATCGAGCGCTGCCCGGTACGCAGTAGGGAGCCCACCGGGCACCTCGCACGTGTCCCCCTCCATGGTGAAAGGCACCACCAAAGGGTTGAACTCGGCCGGCGGAAGCAGCCGGTGGCAGCCTGCGGATGAGTCCGCGCCTGAGGTCGAGACGAGGCCGTCGGCACCCAGCAGCAAGGGCTGATCCCAAACATTGGGCACCACTGCCAGCCCCACGCTGCCCATGTGGTCCTCCAGGGTGGGGTAGTGCGTGTGAAAAGGCCCCAGGGTGATGTTCGTGTTGCCGGGCAGCAGCAGTGGGCGGGTGGGGGTCAGCATGTGGAGGGTGCAGCGCGAGGAGGCTCCTATGGACACGCGGCCGGCCACACACACCACCCGGACGTCCTCGCAGCAGTGGATGTGGACGCTGGTCTCCACAGGCCCCAGCACCAGTGTGCAGTTACGACACTTGTCCACACTGACTGACCTGGATGGATGAGCCCCACACACACACACACACACGTCAATTTCTCCCCCCAGAAATAAAAACAGGAATGCTGGAGTTCACCCTACCTTAGCGGTGAGAGGAGGTATATAAAGGCGTGAGAGCATCTGTATATTTTGACGTTGGCGCCCGTCAGCTTTTCAGAGTCTTTAGCCAGCGTCTGTTGGAACACCTGTGACATCAACAGAATCCCACTACCGGCCGGAGACATATGGGTGTTCCTCACTATCCTGGCCCTCTTCATGGAGCCCTCCACTACAACGAAGACACATAAGAGGCATTTCATGCAAAGGAAATGTATGGATATTTGTATGTCTGCAGTCTTTCCTGCAGACTGCAGTAACATTCACTGGCCAAGTCTACACTTTTCCTGACAAACAACCGACTAATCACGCTCTAGACGGACCCAGTGTACACTTCTTAGCATGAAGGCCACACCCCGCCGTGTGACCTATGAACTTTTCTCGCCATCGGGTGGCTTGCCTTGCTGGGCCCAGGTGAGCTTCTTCCCCGAGTGCAGGCAGGCGGTCATGCCAAAGGGGTTGGCGGTGAGGTTCTGCCGGAGACAGGCGAGCAGCGGCAGCAGGGGGAAGGAGCGGCTCAGCTCCGAGTAGCCGGCCAGCGCCTGCAGGGGAGCTTGGGTCAGCAGCTGGTGGACGGGACGGATGGCTTTACCCTGGCCCACGGAGCCCTCCAGAAGGAAGCTCAAGCCATGCAAAGCCTCCAGGGACACCTGGGAACACAGAGTCAGAGTCGGCTACGACGGGGTGTGTTTGGTCCGATCAGGGCTGGGCCATTAATTAAATATTGTTGTATGGTATCGGAGGGGAATCATATCGTGACGATATGAGGAGAATGTGATATTGTTATACAGAATTCTGCTGTCTTTCTTACCTCGATGACCAAAAGTTTATTTGGTTTAAGAACACGAGTCAAAATGAGGTATCAATTTAGCCTAGGTCGAAAAGAATAACTTTTCTTGATCTGCATTTTATAAAACGCATGTTGTGATCGTGAAGTTTATACCCTGAAAGCAAAAGCAGCGACAACAAATACACAACAGTAAGTATTCTAAGTACGTCTTGCTGTCATTATCTATAAAACTGTCAACATGGGGGCATTTGTAATGAAGCCCTTTTCCTTATTTCAAGTCCGTCGTCTTAAAGTCAACGTAGAATAAGCACCGACAGTGTCCTCACACCTTGCAGTCTCGTATGGCCTGGCCGGAGGACGCCAGTTGGCCTGGTTCCACCAGCAGCTCCAGCAGATCTCCGAGGTGGCTGTGAACAAAGGACAGGTGGGCCTGGTCGTCCCAGTTCTGCTGAACCCAGGGAGGAGAAGTAGAGGGAGGGACAATAAGAGACGGTGACACCACAGGTATGGATGGTACTCCACAGAGGAGCTCAACCTTGTTTGGCGGGTTTTCGAGGACAAGAGTGTAGGGTGACGGATAGGATTTCAGTGCCTTGGTTACTGGGATGCAAGGTTGTTATTAACATTGTTTATTTTTCTGTCTTTAGGACCACCTTGCTGCGGTAATCGTTCTTGGACCCCCTCTCGTGGGACGCGGAGGAACAGCGATCGCGCGGGCTGGGCCACTCTTCTCCAATCAGAGAGGTGCGCAGAGACACGCGGTTCAGCTGCTGGATGTAGAGGAAGAGTAGGAACTTCAAGGTGTGCACGTGTAACTGAAAGACAAGGGGAACGTAGAGGAATTACATTGGATTCCACTTCATCTCAGTCATAATCTGTCAAGTCTACACCTTAGGAAAACAACAAAGTTGTATAAAGAGACATTCGACATTGAGTTATATAAACTTAACCTCCTAGTCTCTTCCCTTCTATCTAACCCACTACCTCCCAGTCTCTCCCCTATGTTCTAACCCACCACCTCCTAGTCTGTCCCCTTACCATCTAACCCACTACCTCCCAGTCTCTCCCCTTACTATCTAACCCACTAGCTCCCAGTCTCACCCCTACGTTCTAACCCACCACCTCCCAGTCTCACCCCTACCATCTCATCGACTACCTCCCAGTCTCTCCCCTACTCTCTAACCCACCACCTCCTAGTATGTCCCCTACTATCCAACCCAACCTCCCAACACCTCCAAGTCAAACGTAAGAGTTCTCCATCCTCCAACTAGCTGCTTATCCACAGGCAGTGCGCCTCCTGAACTGCTAGGAGTGCTGTGACATTATCATAACATGTCATTAACATTACACTGTCATACTTTGCTGGACTTTCTGGACTCATCACAGTTACTGCACTGTATGCATGATGCTGCTGCACTACTGGCACTTTAAAATGTTTTTTGCACTATATAAACACATCATCCATCAGTTACTTTATTGTTCTTTTTAGGTTCATTTGTCTTTGTGTATAGTATTTTTATACTATTGTGTTCTAGAAATTCATACTGTGGAAGATAATGGGGACTAAGCATTCCATTGTACATTGTAAATTCAATTCTTGACATTATCAATAAACGACATACTGTTGAAGGCATTGTCTTGGTCTGTACCCATGAATTCCCATCCAACTTAAATCATTGTGTTTTAATGTTTTGTGTAAGTCAATTGCTTAGAAGCTAATTGCACCTTGCTTCGCTGGTGGTCCAGCTCTTTGGGGTCAGAGCACTGGGACAGAGACTCTGCCCAGCCCAGTCTCTCCTCTGGGGAGCGTGGCATAAGGAGGTCAAAGGTCTCAAAGTACAGCCACACAAGGTCTTCTGGGAGCTGGAGCTTCCCACGGGCGATGTGTCTCCACATGGGCCAACTCAAAGTAGGGAAGCAGCCGTCCCTCGTACGCACATACAGAGCGAACTTGCGAAGGTAGTTGAAGCCAAGTTTACAGGGGGGCATCACCTATGAAAGGAGTTATCTTTAGACGTTACACACAGCCTCACAGGTAAAGTGCCATATGTGCTCACAGTACAGCGTAGTTACCTGCAGGGCCCCCAAAAGAAAGGGGTCCGTCCGTGGCCATATGCGCACAGTCCCAGACTCCATGGCTGTAGAGAAAATCCATCATTAAACTCCCACATATCTAATGCAAAAATCGTCTAACTAAATGCCTCGAGTAAAATACACTCGAGAAACTGAAAAACATCTGTTTTGACACTGAGCAGAGTTGAATATGGGGAATGCAAGACAACACGCAGACTGTCAGACTTCCAACAGTCATATATATATATAAAAAAGGATATAATAAAAAGGGTAATTGGCACAGGCATGTTTAGTTGCGGTACAACGTGTGGCAGATATGACAATACGTACAATAAGATACACGTCGCCATGACAACTGGCCGGCTAGTCTGGCTATAGTGAGCGAATACAACGTCTCTTCAAGCAGACGGTACGGTTGAACTTGTCGTTATTAACACTCTTCCTTTCACAAAGCGTCCCCCTTGTGTTTGCGCCATATGCTCAACAGTTTGCGGCAAACACGCTTCACCCTACGTCAACGTAAAATAAACAAAACAGGGAGGCTAACATTAGCCAGCTATGCTACTGTATAGTGATGGACACACCTGCCTGCTTTCAAAGGCTTGCTCTCAGCCCCTGTGTTTTCCCCCAGCCAAACGTCTCTCCATGGGGTTATTAACCTCCTCGTGGACGGAGTGAAGGAGCAGGACACTCCGCCATCATGTCGTGCATGCTGTGAAGACGCCAAGTCAAGAAGAGGACGACGAGAAGGTTCCTTCTTCTCTCGTTTCGCGCGCCAACAACACACAGTGAAGCGGCTCCATCTGTTGCGCGCACGGGGGCGCGCCTTTAGCGCTTCTCTCCACGATATATTATTACAACTAATATCATGTATGTATTTAATGAGGTAC
This sequence comes from Muraenolepis orangiensis, assembly GCA_027704905.1. Lineage (NCBI taxonomy): Eukaryota > Metazoa > Chordata > Actinopteri > Gadiformes > Muraenolepididae > Muraenolepis > Muraenolepis orangiensis. Next base: position 5,426,059 of record CM051015.1, on the reverse strand, counting down.
ATTATTATGAATAATAATAATTATTATTATAATTATTATTATTCATAATAATTGTACCTCATGAATACATACATGATATTTGGTTTAATAACATATCGCGGAGAGAAGTGCTCCCGTGCTCGCCTTTAAATAGTATATATAGCGTTGTTCAAGATACTCAAAGATACTCTTTGCATTACAAAAACAGATAGTGACATTAAAACAAACATGCACAGAATACACCAGAAGGATTTGGGGGGTGGGGACAATAAACTAGCAGTTAAAACCAGCCAATCGAACAACTTTGTAATAATGGAACTTCTGTTCGAAAGACAGATATATAACAACCCTAATTATTTTCTCTGTACTGTACTTGTGCTGTGCAATGACACATTAGAATATAATCTAATCTAATCCCAAACGAGACGCAGATAAATACAGTGTACCCCTTTAAGAAGTGGGCGGGTCTTTCACCGGCGAGTGGGCGGGTCTTTCCCTGACAGGAGGAAGGAGCCACCAGAGCTGACAGCAGCTACAGCACTTTTCAAACGCCGGGTTGTGTTTTCTGGGCCTTCGTCAAATTAAAGAAGAAATACCAATGGCCACGAAGGGGATGAATGTGAGCCACGTGTGCTGTCTGCTGGTGTGCTTCATCACGGCGGTGCTGGCGGGGTAAGTCGTTCCCCCGCACACACACACACACACACGGTGGCCAGCCAGCTGGTACACATGTTCCTCTGTGATTGGTCCAGCCGAGCTCCCCGTGTGTGGACCATCACTTCGTCTCACCACTAACTATCAACCAGGTGACTTCATCTCACCACTAACTGTCAACCAGGTGACTTCATCTCACCGCTAACTGTCAACCAGGTGACTTCGTGGTCCATTAGTTATGGTCATGGTGGGTTACAGTGGGATTTGTCGCGTATCCGATCCACCACGGCTCTCTACGTCTAACGTGTTCCACCGGCATTGTTCTGCTCTCTGCTCGGTGGCTACAGCTAGCGGCTCCTGTGGCTCTAATAAACACGTTAATAAACACGTTGAAACACTGTGTCGCGTACGAGCTGCGCTTTGTTACGTTCTCTCTCTCTCTCTCTCTCTCTTTATTGCATGTGTTCATCCCATCTCTCTCTCTCTCTCTCTCTCCCCCCTCAGTCGGGATTTCTACAACATCCTGGGGGTGACCAAGTCCGCATCGATCCGGGACATCAAGAAGGCCTACCGGAAGCTGGCCCTCCAGCTCCACCCCGACCGGAACCAGGACGACCCCGAGGCGCCCGACAAGTTCGCGGATTTGGGAGCCGCTTATGAGGTGGGTCTACGTGGTTTCATTCATTCATTCATCCATTCTGCATGGCGTAAGACGTCATTAACCTCTCGTACTGGAGAAGTAGATGCACCCACAGTGTTTAGTTGTGTTCTAACTTGTGAACACTATATAATTATCATCCTCCTAAAGTGAGTTTTGATTCGGTTGCCGTTAGAAACCCTCCGGTGGTCGCGATTGGTCGGACAGAGCGTGTGGCTGCTCCTGATTGGCTCAGGCCTCACAGCGCTGGCTGTTATGAAAACACGACGTGGATCTCTGGGAGTGGCTCATTGACTGAACACAAGATACAATACAAGATACTTACTGGCCATTTGTAACAAGTACATTGGAATGCCTGCTCCCCATTCCCTCCGTCAGAATGAAGCTCCAAAACAATACCATAAAAATAATAATATATACAATAAAAAATAAACAAAAATAGAACAGCAAAGTGAGTGATAGATGGTATGAACATCTGTTGAACATTTGTTGAACATCTGTTTAAATGTGCAAAAGCCATGTTGCCGACGTATTGGTTTGGTTATTATGAATCCGACCCCAATGTCAGAGATGACTTCAATTAATTAAAAATCGAAGTGAATGGAGCTGTATTGGTTAACTCTGCACAATGCTAATATTTGTAGGTACTGTCAGATGAGGAGAAGAGGAAACAGTATGACCAGTATGGGGAGGATGGACTTAAAGAAGGACATGGTGGTTCACACAATGATATCTTTTCGAGGTGAGTTTGAAAGTTTGTGCTCTCATAGCTCTCACTCCCCCTTGGTAGAGATACATGTTACCACTACAGTTTTACGTTTAAACAAACTGTAATTATGTTATTTAATGAACTCACAATCGCATACTAAGGACACGCTTTTAAAATGGCAATCTGTTTTGCCAGGGTACTACAAGTAGTCTTTTATCTCTTCCCCTATTTTAAGCTTCTTTGGAGACTTTGGATTCATGTTTGGCGGGAACCGGCAACAACAGGACAGGAACATGCCCAGAGGAAATGACATCGTACTGGATCTAGAGGTCACGTTGGAAGAGGTGTACTCTGGGAATTTTGTGGAGGTAAATTAATAGCTTTTTCTAATGGCTACTATTCCTGGCTAAATCTGATATGGATCACTTGTTGTATTGTTGACAAACGTTTTGTATGTAATACGTGCTTGCTCTTCAAACCTATTAAATCTTTTTTTTTTTTTTTTTCTATTTGTCACAAAGGTTGTCCGTGTCAAGCCTGTAGCCAAAGAAGCGCCCGGTAAGAGGAAATGCAATTGCAGACAGGAGATGAGGACCACGCAGCTCGGACCGGGGCGTTTCCAGATGACCCAGGAGGTGGTCTGTGACGAGTGCCCCAACATCAAGTGAGTCAAAGCTGGGGTCATAATGTCTCCATGTATGTATTACTCATTCGTCTGTTTCTGTTAATTACTGTTCATGTCATTGATACGTGTGGTCGTTTGTTTGACTCATCGCAGGCTGGTCAACGAGGAGAGGACCCTCGAGGTGGAGATTGAACAAGGAGTGCGAGATGAGATGGAGTACCCTTTCATTGGGGAAGGTGACGCCCCCCCCCGGCACACCCTGGCTCTTTGTCTTCTGCCCCTACTGTGTTCCCTGTGACTTTTATTCATGTGTTGTATTTTCCTCACTGTGATGCACAGGTGAACCTCACATCGACGGAGAGCCCGGGGATCTGAGATTCCGCATTAAAGTCCTCAAGTATGACCTTTTTACAATCACACTATTGGCTAATCATGTGAACCACGTCTCTGCTGGAGTTGGTCCCCTTGTGCCCTAGATGGAGCACTACTTAGGCCGTCACCATCTTGTTGTGGTTCTCCACATAGTTCACTACTCCATACCCCTAATGCACCATAGAAGAAGTGCACAGCTAATCGTTGTCATCGGATTCATCCAATGGAGGTGTTTTTGTCTAACGCATGACTGCTTGTTGATGCGAACAATTTCCTAGTGTTCAATCTAGTGTTCACTATGTAGGAAATAATGGATCTCAGATGGATGGCTTGAAATAAGTGTTTGTATGTTTGTGGCTTTAGACACCCGCTGTTTGAGCGTCGCGGAGACGACCTCTACACAAACGTCACCATCTCCTTGGTGGAGGCGCTGGTTGGCTTTGAAATGGACATCACACACTTGGATGGACACAAGGTGCGTTGGGAAACTTTCTTGAGGGAGGAATACTATCCCTTTTTATTTCCCCCAGTAGTATAGTCTTATTATTATTATTATTATTATTATTGCTTTATTACAATAATCACAAAGATAATGATCCCAATCCTATACACTTTATGTGACCAGCACTGTCAATACATTTTTTGTTAAATTCCAGGTCCATATAGTGAGGGACAAGATCACCAAGTCCGGCGCTCGCCTGTGGAAGAAGGGAGAAGGTCTTCCCAACATCGACAACATCAACATCCGGGGGTCCCTCATCATCAGCTTCGATGTGGAGTTTCCTCTGCTGCAGCTGGATGACAATCAGAAGGATGGTGAGGAGCGGGGGGGAGATGAGGGGGGGGAGAGAGCGTGGAATAGAGGGGGAGAGAGAGCGTGGAATAGAGGGGGAGAGATGAGAGGGGGGAGAGAGCGTGGAATAGAGGGGGAGAGAGAGCGTGGAATAGAGGGGGAGAGCGTGGAATAGAGGGGGAGAGAGAGCGTGGAATAGAGGGGGAGAGATGAGGGGGAGAGAGAGCGTGGAATAGAGGGGGAGAGAGAGTGTGGAATAGAGGGGGAGAGATGAGGGGGAGAGAGCGTGGCATAGAGGGGGAGAGAGCGTGGCATAGAGGGGGAGAGAGCGTGGAATAGAGGGGGAGAGATGAGGGGGAGAGAGAGCGTGGAATAGAGGGGGAGAGAGAGTGTGGAATAGAGGGGGAGAGATGAGGGGGAGAGAGCGTGGCATAGAGGGGGAGAGAGAGCGTGGAATAGAGGGGGAGAGCTGAGGGGGGAGACGGAGAGATAAGGGACATCGGTGGGAGTGCCCGACTTGGATTATGCAGCAGATACTGGGGCAATACAAATAAGAGGAAATCTTTAAGACTTTGTTTACATACCAGATAAGCTGTTGTTTACTTCTGACCTTCTATGGCGATGTGTGTGTGTTGCTTTACATTCTAATGCTGTTTGGTGTTTTCTCCTCCTCTCAGGCATTCGGAGCGTCCTGAAGCAAAGTTCTGTACAGAAGATTTACAACGGACTACAAGGATACTAACCTGTGGAACAGACACAGTCTGGACTTGGCTATTTGACACCACACACACACCGTCACACACACCATCACACACACAGTCAACACATCGACGACCACCAGAAGTGGGCTTGATGCACCAGACCGGGGTGTATTTATTTTTGAGGTTTCTCTCAGGATAGCTTAAACTGATTTTTGTTTTTTTGTTTTTTTTTAGTTTTTTTTTTGGCGGTTTTAACTTTTTTCATCTTCTACAACTTTTAAAGTCGTGGCACGTTGGCTGCTTACCTTTTTTTTTTTTTTTTTTTTTATAAATAGTAGGCCGTAAACCAACGTGTGCCCATTTTTTTTGTCCCCCATTTTGCCCGTCTGCCTGCCATAAAAGAGCATTCCGAACATACGCAGACATTTTCTAATCACTGTAATGGCTACGATCTTGGACTGGATGCTGAAGACGCACACAGATGTGACCGTACGGTTCCTCCCAACATCCTTCTCTCAACTCCCATCCAGATCTGCTGGACGCCACGCCGGCCCTCCAGCTTTTATTAATTACCGTTAATGAATGTAGGATGACCTTAAGAAATGCCCTAACGTTCCTCCTTTGTAAATGGGTTTGCTGTAAATAGGAAATGGGTGTGGCATATCATTTGTTTCTCTAATTTATGTTTGTGCTTTCCGTTGGGTTGTGGGGCTGCTCTGTGGGTTCTTGTTTGTTGTCCTGGGGAAACGGACCGCTCTCCACCCAGCTCGTGGAGCTCTGTCCTAACGGTGACAGGCTGGGCTGAACCAGGAGGACGGGTCCTCTAGATGCTTTCAGTTGTCATCTCTCTCTCTCTCTGCCTCCTTCTCCAAACTGATCAAGCATACCGTCATGCAATTTTTAGAGACTTAAACGATTGAAAAACCTTCAATGGGGAATGAGCCTAGAACACCCTCCTCATTCTAGTTGTTTTACCTCCACCTTTCACTTGGTCCCATTTGAAATCTGTTGTGTTCTCGTTTATCTAAATATGGAAATGGAAACTCTGGCTGTAGTTATTGGCCAGTTTTACACAGCTTGTAAGGGAGGGAAATGTACTTTTTGACAGACATTTCAAATGAAGATTTCTATAAAAAAGTAATTAGTCGTAAGTTTTCACCCATAGGTGGCAGCAGAGCTTCAGTTAAAACACGACTTGTTGACGATGGTCGTATTTTTGCTTTCCTACGAGGTTTTGTTATCCTTGAATAAATGTGTTGAACATTTTGAATGCATCTCTCATTTATGATGATATGTTGACCACTTCTAACGCTGCATTAAAAACTGTTAAATGTCCTTACATTTCGTTTGCGACATTACGTCAATCTTATCGCTCATTCAGATAGCGTTCAATCAATAGGCATTTATATGGCCGTCGGTTCGGCCATGCCAATATAATACAAGAATAAACGTTATATTGCTTTACAGCATGTATAGCTCCAGATCTATTGGTGAGATATAGATACTACATCATGGTGTCTAATTGGGTGTGTGTGTGTTTGGGTGGGTGGTCTCTGTCTCACACGCGGACGACTCCTGTCACACCCTGACACACACACACTCCATGACCCACATGGTTACACTTAGCCTGTCTCCAGATGACTGACAGCACGGCTCTCAGAACACTCCTGCCTCAAAGGTTGGTTATTTACATTATTACTCCATGTGTTTTAAGTTATTTAAATTGTATTTTTGTATGATATTATTTGAATACATATTACTTTTTCATTTACTGTGTCCATTTGCCATAATATAAGTGTGTGTGTGTGTGTGTGTGTGCGCGTGCGCGTGCGCGTGTGCGCGCGTACGTGGGTGCGTGGGAGCAGACGGATGGGCGGCGGTCTCAGGGAGGCTCTCTGTGTGGGTGCTGTCGGCTGGGGACATCCACAGGACTCTGCTGGCCCCATGGTCTCCGGTGCTCAGGGTCTGCTCATCTGACCAGCACGCCCACAGGGGGGGGGGGGTTCCCCGGGCCGGCTGTCCGCTAGGATATTAGCGGGGCGTGTGTAATAACCCAGTATTATCCATAAAGTGTGTATCCCAGCTCACCCACACAGACACGTGTGTGAGTGTGTGTGTGTGTGTGTGTGTCTGTGCACGCTTGTGTGAATCCGTGTTATGCATGGGCGTCTGTTGTAAGTCGTTCTCCTGTGTGTGTGTGTGTGTGTGTCGAATGAACTCCCACAGTGATAGTGGAAGGCTGCGGTAGAGGGAGTTTCCTCCCTGGACCCACCACACATCCCGGAGTCATTATCAGCCTGGAGCGGCTCCAATGGGAGAGAGAC